>WOGP01002163.1:0-17266 GCA_015342065.1 Leptinotarsa undecemlineata
GCAAAGTTCTTGGAACCAACAAGGGCCCTTCGAACGTCATCCGGGGTTATTGGGTTGCGCAGTTCATTGAGCTCAGGCTGTCGAAGCTCTCTGTTGAAAGCTTCGAACTGCGCTAGGGCTGGAGTGTCTAAATAGAGTGGCTGAGGGTGTTCGTAGATATCCTTCCAGAAGGATTCCACCTGATCAGCGGTCGGCGGTCCAACACGTGGAGGCTCTTGGAATAAGCGAGAAGGTTTCTCGCGGAACCTAATATTTTACGCGATACTTGTCACTCGCCTCACTAGTGATTTTCATCGTCATTGTATAGATTTTCATTAAGTATTGTTTCTTATGAGTATGCCTCCTCGTAGTTGCGTTAGAATTTGGAATGTAGGTAACATACTATTGTTTTCTCTTTACATGCCAGATCCCAAATACTCTTATGACTATAAGGGAGAAATTTTCGTGATGGCAACCGAGAGTTTCGAGAAGAGTTTCTACATTGGTGTCTCTTTGACTAACTCATCAGTTCAGAAAGTTCTAAGATAACAAATGAAATGAAGTATTACTGATTAACGGTGGGTATGGAAATACGTTTTCCAAAAGCTTGAGAATGGGTTGAAATAGACTCCATATGGATTTCTGAAAAGATAACGAGTTTTAAATAGATGACTCAGCCTTTCTGACGGAAGCACCAAATTCCTACGAAGGTTCGAAATAGATGAACACTTCAATTTAGCAGACTACTATTATAATCTTCATGCAGTCATTGTTCACTGTAGTTCTGGCGTTCAATCTGGTCATTATTACGCATTGCTCAAAGAAGAAACGGATTGGTTTGTTTGACGATAATAGTGTCACTAAATATTCTGGCGATATGTCGAATTTATTGGAGCCTCTATATACACCCTACATTTCATTCTATAAAAGAGAGGACATTGGCAGATCAAAATCTTCAGATGATGTGGTTGTTGTAGGTTTTTCCGGGTTTTTCTACAACTGAAAAGTCACTAGTAACGCTGATTTATTTTTGTTGTTGTTTCATAATTTCAAAATTTTTATTACCTAGGTCATACCGTCAACATGTGAGGAGCACATTTCTGCTTGAAGAAGATAGTGAGGGAAAATCTCACAGTGAAATTGTATGTCATACAAATATACAATGAATATTGATCCATTCAATTCAAAATTCCCTCAGAATAAAAATTCAATTTTAATATGTACACTCCTTTCAACAATTCATTGATCAAAGGCGAATGGATGTACGTTGTGAAATTCCATGGATTGAAAAAATTTGTGACTACAGTTGAATGATTGCAATACATGCGATTCATTTCAAAAATATGTACCGACCAATTAAAGTCCTTCAGCTGTAATTAAAATGAACCGCATATATTTGGGCACATAATGGAAATGGGGAATTCAATCGACCGTTTTTGATATTATCCCCATCAATCTCTGACAGGTTAATGAACTGTTAAATATTCAACAAAAGAATACGGGTCAAATTCTCCGAGCCGGTGTATGAATCAATTCATCATTTCCACACAATACAGATACTTTGTTATTCATACTTTTCATTTTTTGTTACTTTCATGAACTCAGAATTCAAGGAAAAGAGTTTTCCCAATGGGGCGACATTGCTTTCTCATGATTTATTATCCTTCTACATTCTAACGTTTTCTATTTTCTTGGGAAAGGTATCGAATAAGATTATTGAAAATATCACTGATGGGAGGTTCTATCTGTCAACTGAGAATAGAGTAATGATATATTGAAAGAACTGAAACAACCAAGTTTTCTTGAAGGATGTTTATAACTGTAGGTTTATGTTTGGAACAAATCTTTCTCGTCATGGATACAATCACCTCTCAGAAATGCCAAATACTCGATTCATTCCATAGTATATATTCAATAACTATCGACTCACAAACTCCTACAAGCATTATCGAAATGTTTTTGAAGCTCCTAAGAGCTGAACGTCTTTCAAACGTAAGATATAGGGCATGAATCAATAGAATTTTGCACTGATGCCAACATTTGAAAATATATCTAACTGATCTCAAAGTGAGCAGTATGGCATGAATAAAAAAATATTTCAGATTTACGAATTGGATATATTTATTTGATCATTTTCCTTGTTACTGAAATGATTCTTTCATGTACAAATGGTTGTGGGATCAAAATGCATCCAAGTAGCTTTCAGTGTTTTCATACATCTGATTTGTACAAAAAAAAATTACATGTTCCGTAGATATTGCAAAAGTTTGAGGTGGAGCTCAACTGAGACGGGAAGACAATTCAGCTCATTAGGCCATAAATTGAGCCTAATACCTTCATAGATAGGTCTGTTGTTTCCTATCCATCTTCCTGACGTAGTCGAATCGAGAAAATTTTTGTGAATAGTTCTGCGTTGTGTAGGATTCTCATCATGTTGGAAATGCTGAAATTTTTTGCGAATATTCGAAGGCAATATTTCAAAAAATCAACCAAAGTCTCCGACGAGAATTTTAAACATAATTATCCTGTCAAATATGTCTCAAAAATGTAGGGACCAATTTGATGTCTAACACACCAAGCCAAACATCAACTGCAAATATCTCTTCACAATTTGTGCTGATGAATGTTTGTATAAAACCTTCATTACCAGTATTTGTGATTCTACTTTCATTGCACCATGAAATTTCATTCCATTATCCTGAAGATATTGCCGGAGTGGTCGTCTACAAAATATTTTTCTCCTATCATGGCTCATTAAACGCAAATGGTGGATTTTTCTGATTTTGTAAGGTTTAAATTTATATCTTTTAAATTTTTTTTAACTGTCGTAGTCGATATTGCATGTGCAATCTCCCTTAATGATACTTCTTTCTTCTCAATTTCTCGGAATTCCACAAATCCTGAATCGAATAAATATAATTTCATTATCACTAAGTATGCCACTTCTTTCTTCTCAATTTCTCGGAATTCCACAAATCCTGAATCGAATAAATATAATAACATTATCACTGAGTATGTCTTCTGAACTTACCAAAAACCCCAATTTCAGTTTTTCCACCTTTGTGTTAGTGTACATATCCTTCTAGAGGATTTTTCAAATGAAGCATGACTCGGTAAACTCCTCTCAATGCATTGAAAATATCTTTGGGACGGCTGAAGAATCTCAGGGTACAATTCTCCATACAATTTTGTTATCATTAGAATAATTCATGGTTCTACCTCACAAATTCACACGAATCGAATGATTACATATTCTACAGTAAATTTGACAATTGAACATATTCAGTTGATTCATGGCTCACGTTAAACAAATCAATTTATTTCAGTATTCTCAAAAAAAACGTTACTTTTAATTGCTAGGAAAAAACCGACACAAACATTTATTTTCCATAAAAATTGGTTTTTGTACGGATCCAAATTCATACAAAATCCCTGGAATGCATAAGATATGTGAAATTGATGTATAGTTATGTTCTGAGAGATTGGATTCTCCCTTTATGAGATCAAACAAATATTGCAGTGGTTGTGAAAGTTCCATGAAAAAACTAGGTCCGTATTTTAAACAATAAAATTGATATAACGAACGGAACGTTGCCCTACACAATGGTTTATATCAGATTATAATAAATTAAAACAAGTTTTCCTGCCATTATATCATATATCATTCGCAATAGAGGCGATAGAGCCATATAACTCAGTTCGACAATTCTAGGTTTGTTTGAAAGTGGGTGACAATGTTTCGTGGTGTATTACATCAGTTCGGACTTCCATTGTCTTATATAATATAAATTGATTTGAAATCCAAGCTACAACCAGAAAATAAAAATTTAAATATTAATAAAACTTAAAATATTATTAACAGAAATGAAGAATAAAAATAAAAATTTAAAGATTCCAAACCAAGTTGCGTCACGACGTTTCGATTGTTGGTATCCACAAACGTCTTTGGGTGATAACAGTTATCACCGAATCAATTGAAACGTCGTCGTTGTTTTGGAATATTTTAATTTCAATTTTCATTTTTCATTTCTTTTAATAATATTTTTAATTTTCAGCTTTTAATAATGTTTCAATTTTTATTTTCTGGTTGGAGCTTGGATTTCAAATCAATTTATATTATATTAGACAATGGAAGTCCGAACTGATGTAATACTCGACAATTCTAGTTTTTGACGAATATTTCTTAAACAATAACCGATTTTCTAGAAAGAGATTATTCTAGTCCCCAATTCAACCGACCTTGTAAGCCTCACCGTTTCCTAGTTATCAATAGTGAGATCAGCTGAAAAAATGGCATGTGTATACGAAGTGTACTCTTTACTTGGTTCAAAAGTACTCATCAGACGAAATCAGAATATAAAAAACAATATATGCACAGTATACACTGATAGCTAAACCATTACATGAATTTTCATTTTATAATTTCGATTCCTCATCTCAATTTTCTAATGCAGGCTCGATGTGCTTGTTTTCCACTAAAATTTCAAGTTAGACGTGAAGATTTCTTCATGTTTCATCAATCGTATCTGGATAAATGTGAGCTGTTTTCAATAATTCACTTCCATAATTAATTATTGGTGAGAAAATGTATGTGAAGAATCCTGAACCTATCGGTTTCTCTCAGAACTCATTCTTATAACTGTTTTTTCTAAATAACAATAATAAACATAGATTGATGAAAACATCACATCATACTACATAAAAATCCACATAACATGTGGATATATAATCCATAAACATGCGCAACTAAGCACTCGTATTACATAGTTCTGTATTCAATATGTGTTCTAATTATTTACTAATATCGTATATATTATAGGTTATATTGCTATTGTTGTCTGATATGGTTACATATGCATTATAGTTTCGCTAGATCAATGGGTAGGTATTAAATGCATTCCAATATGAATATGACTCCTGATCCTGAACATATTACTAATTCGATAATTTGAAGTAACACTGTTGATTTTATTATCATATGACAAATTATGGTTTCAATTTCCGATATACTCATGCCAATACTTGGGTGAAAAGGTAACATACCTTAACTTTTTGGGTTCTGGGTTCAACCAATATCTGAACTTATTTCTCTCAAGAAGTGAAAATATCCACATCGTTCCCAGGAAATTGTATTGCTTCACTGAATGAAAAATTGGGGTTAGTGTATATATGTATAGTTATAGATAGTTATATCGATGGTCTCCCTACAATTTTAACAAAGTGGTCTCTAGTGGAGATTCATCATCAACTATATGTGAACAAAAAAATGATTACAATAACTTCAATGAAAGCAAAGTGATTATGAACTTTTGAACGATCAGGGGTTTCGTTTTCTTCCACTCTGAATTTGGTTGTTGAAATATGATACTAATCAGTGTGATTCCTATAAATATAGGAAAATCCAAAAGAAATTTTGAGATCAATTATAAAATCCATGTTTTTTCCTGAATTTCATAAAATATCCTGGAGAATGGAAACATTGCCTGCGTGATTGACAAGTGCGAATAACGGATGTCCGGAATTCGTGCCAACAAAGAACGACATCCACTCTGGATTATAAAAGGAAATCACGCGTCGGTATACGATTACACCTGAGCGTGCAAAAGCCTGGGTCAGGTTTTGTTTGACAGCCAATACTACGCAGCCAAAGGCAGCAAAGTAAAGGTTTTGAAGTGAAAGTATTGTAAGGATTTGAATCGCTACAATTTCTTGGATTGCCACTTTGACGTTGTGTTATTGGGGAAAGTGAACCTATTGCTATTCGCCACATTTACCGATATTGGTGAATAAATATGAGATTTTATGGTCAAAAACATCTGAAGGCGATTGTGATGGAACTATAGAGTGTCTGTCAATTCATTGATGGTGATAGTTAAAGTTATCGAAACTTTTGAATACCTTGTGTTATAAGAATACACAAACGTTAGGTATTCAGTTGGACGTATAGTTTTATTTGTAAAATTATTTCTTATGATCTGCAAAACTTTCAACAGCATACTTTGTATTTTAGAAGGCTACAATTGAAATTCAATTACGATAAAACCAAAGAGACATAAAAATTGTATAAACTCACATCTGCTTCACTAACTCAATCCACCGTTGTGTGAACCGGTTGTTAGAACTTTAGGCCGGACCATCGATTTTTTTTTCACTTTCTATCATCCAACCCGTGTTAAGAATCACACGTTGAGAAGTAACACCTGGTTAGTCCTCAGTTTGCACAAGTTTTGACTTTTGAAAGTTGTCGTTCGTAGGGGGCGACAGCTGGTTAACAGAATAACAAATTTCAACAGATTTTTGGGAATATTTATATGCATTTATTCATATATTTAATTTCACACCATATGATTTTTTTTTCATTCATTAAGTGATCAAGATGAATAATATTATCTGACATAAGACAAAAGCTTTCTACTTCTATATACAGAAATCCTTGAATTGAGTTTTTGACTAATTTGCTGATCACAATATTCGTCCCCAAAAATTATCATAATTTTCAAAGTAACTCATATATCCTTATCTATAAGTACTGATAACACTGTTAGGTTGGATCAGATATCGCAATAGGAGACAAAAATACTTTTTTGTTCAAACTTTCGAAACCTTAATTACCTCTTTCAGAAACTCAGATAAGATGTAAGAGTACTATTAGCAGTAACATATAGAACCATAAAAATTGGTTATCACGAAGCTGAGGTTGTGAATATGACGACAGAAAACTTATGCTCTCCTCAAAATATCACTCGATATAGATGAATGACAGAAGTTTGATGAAAGGTGGACATCCGGAAAGAATTTTCATACAATTTCAAAATATTATTTCTAAAGTTTCATGATGGACGTGAGCAACTCAACTATCAATGACCATTCAACATGAAACTCATATTAAATAATGTATCACTAGAGTAAATATCTGTACTTTAACAAATTAAAAAAAGATGACTAATTTTTCGTCAGGCTTAGCACTGATTGGGCAGGAGATTGAAATCTCAGTCATAGCAATCGAGAATTTGAATAATTATTTATGAATTATAAATGATAATATTATTTGTCATGCCATAGACAAAATTGTATAAGATAATTGTTTCCGAACTGCAGAAATATTTTGAATTATTAGAATTGAGAATGAAGTTTTATTGTAAAAAATTGTAAGTTTCACATTGAATCTCGTTTAGTATTCTATAACGTGGAAGAAGGGTTCTGAAATTCACTGTTTCTATTTGAACGGTATAGGTGAATTTGATACCTTCTATGTCTCTTTCAAGATTCATACTGAGTAAATTTCAAAAATGTTGCACATTCGATGAGAAAATTATGCAAATTATGGTGAAATAATCTAGTAGTATCATATGAAATTATAAGGTTCAACTCATTGCATTGTTGCCCATCCCTGTACTTAACTACATCGTTTTGGTGATGTTAATGAGCTGAAAACACATTTCTGCAGTATGCAATTTGTCCATAAATTTTCATCTTTTCAATTTGTATTAAAAACAGGGGTTTGATGAGTTTTTAGTCAAATGTAGCTTCGAATAACAAACCTACTTCATTCCTACATAACCTCAAGCTTACGTCTCAACAAGACTTCTTCAGGGCGCTGATCCAGTCATAACCCGAAGACGACTGTGGATTCTAACAATCGAAACATCGTGAAGTAACTTGGCTTGGAATCTCTTAACTTTTTAATTTTATTTTTTATTTTTCGTTCAATTTGTTCCATTTTTACTTGTATTTCATTTCATTATTATTTTATTTCAGGTTTTTTTTTAATATAATTGTTTTTTCAGCTATTCAATTTTATTCTTATTCTCCAATTTTTTATTTTTATTTTTTTGTTATTTCAGAGATTTCAAAACATTTTATATAATATCAGACAATGGAAGTTCGAACTAATGAAATTCATCATGAAACATTGTCAATCACCTTCAAATTCACTTCGATAGCTGTCATAACTTTCGAAATACATTGATTATTTGAACATTACTTCAAAATATTTCATCTCAGGTAATTAGGTTGGTGTGGATATCTAACCCTTGTCTTCTCTGGAATATAAAGCATTAAATGTCTTCCAACGATTTTTACTACAAATCCGAACAAACAGATAACCCTGATTACTCCTCAATACCATTTTTTCTCGTCAAGTATAACAGTAAACAATATCACGTAATTCAGTCTTCCAACAATTATAACAAACGCCATCTATTTAATAGGGTTAGTTAAGTTGAATAACCTACTCTTTCATCATTCTGACTGCCACAACAAAATTTGTCATGAGTGACTGAGTTGTTGGGTGCCGAGCTCAGAGATTTAGGAAAACTACCCTTAATCAAGCCAGAAATGTCTCGGCCACAATATAATTATGCTTGTTTATTGGAGGGATGAACGCAAGTTGTTGAACAAATAATCCATGTGTAAGGCGATTTTCAGTTGTTGTCCAACGGAAATGAGACCCTCTTGAGTGCTTTGTTTCACAGAATGTCGAGTCAATTCAGGGGGTGTAATTCTTTATGATTTCCACAATTCCATTCTATTGTATAATATACTTACTGTTGATAGTAACGACACTACAATTTGCATGGTGCGTACTATGGCATCTGGTGCCTATTTCATTTTTATTCCCAATAATTTCATTTCTGGAGTTTTTTAATTTCATATGAGAAATAATGGGTTGAATAGATTGCATGTCATATTCATTATGAGTGTATGGCTATAAATTAAACTTCAGCGCTTCTTTCGCTTCTTATGAAAAATTTTAGAACGATACTTATACATTTTCAATTGCTGAAGGTGTATCACAGGCAAGCAGAGAGTCGTATGCGTTATGGTGTTTTGTTTCTGGGGATCGTCAATACAACTCAGGAACTTTTTACTGAACAAAAAAATTATCAGGTGCATCATGAATGTGGCTTGGGAGCTATCAGAGTTTTTCCAGCGAATATGAAATCTCAACACTTCCATCCTCATATATTTCTGAATTGGGTCATTATATTTTCAAGAATAGGGATAGTTATGTTAAGAATTCTGATGTACATCAAGTGAATACTCGTGCTCAAATTTACTTCCATTTATTTGTCTGAAAATGAGGTAAATTTATGCTCTCCTACGAATAATGCCTTACGGGCATTCAATAAGTTACCAAATTAATTAAAAAATAATTTTTCGTTATTGATTTTCAAAAAGCAACTCAAAAAATTTATGGTTTCGAAATGTTTATATTCAACAGATGAATTATTTTCAAAAGATATCTCATAAGAATATTGTTATAGATATTTCTAATATTTTCAGAATCATTAACGGCAAGTTTTGTATTTCAAAACTCTGAATGTGAACTTGTTTGATCTAAATCGCGTTTTTTCCTAACCATTTCTGTTCAATATTTTTTCTTTTGGGAAATGAATCATTATTATTATTATCATAAGTCGTGTGAACTGTCGAATAGGGGCACTAATATTCTGACAGTTCATTTGCAGATTCCAGTTTCGTAGTTTCGTCCTATATGAACACTTTCAAACTAATACAATGCAATACAACTGTATTAGTTTGAAGATATCCATAAAGGACGAAACTGCTGTAACGATAGTTACAAATAAAGGTGACAAAAACATATAAAGTTCCATTTCTCATTTTTCATGATAGTCTTTTTTTCTGTATACTCAGAATTCTTGGTACGAATAGTAGATGATCCAAATGTCATTTGCTCTTTCAAACCAAATCAACCGAACCTGGCACTGAAAAAAGTGTATCTCCCGAATGGTGATAATATATAAGTTGCCGACAGCGTAAATTCGGCCAAAGATGTAATTCTCCTTCCAAGAATATGTTAAAAGCTCTACAAGTATTGCATTGTGGCATGGAATTATTTGACAAGTTGCCCGGTGTATCATATTTCCACATCTGATAAATAGATGTTATGATATTTTAAAAATATGCTGCGAATATCAAACTCAGTCACCTGCAACAGCTTCGAGAAACGTCGAGAATGGTGCTGTATATCCTTTATGGACTGTCACATGATACATTTTCAGGAAAATTACAAGTTTCTGAATAATAAATACTATTTCTTTCAATTGAGAGATAGAAAAGTTTCATTGCAGGCGATCCGAATCTCAATATTTGATCATGTTTTTAGACATTAACAGAAATATTTCAAAATGTGTGAAATATGCTTTCCTGGACAAAATTCGTCAAATCACTCTAACAAATATTCGATGTATCAATTCGTACAAAACAAAGATTAATTTCATTTCCATTTTTTTTAACCTTTGAAAATTGAAACTTTGAGGCGAAGTTCACCAGATCACAGAATCGTCATTTCTGGATCGTTTGAAAAAATATTTTAACTCTAAACAGTGTGATATTCATTCAAAACAATCACTGTAAAACAACAGTTCTACGTTTCAAAATGTTATGCTTACTTGTTAGGTCTTCCACAGGTATAATTTCGATTGAAATTGTTGAACAGATATTTTGAAGTCACCATACCAATGTGAAAAATTACCCTTAAATATTTGGAAGGACTCAAAATCTTAAGCGATCATCAATATGCTTTTCAGAAACAAAGGCGACCTCCTATCGTATGTCACCCATATTTGGAATAACACAATCGAGAAACATGGAGCGCTTGATATTTCTAATGCCTTTGATCGTGTGTAGCTTGAGGATTTGCCGGCCAAACTTCGAAGCTATAGCTTGTCGGATCATTTTTGTGTGTGGCTGTTCTGCTTTCTGCAAGTGGCCGTCAACGGATATTTCTCGAATAATTTTACCATCAACGCTAGTGTTCCCCAGGGATCTATATTGTCTCCAACCCTCTTTCTATTGTATATCAACGACTTATTGGAAAAAACCAAGAATCCAATATATTGCTTTGCTGACAACACACTTGTTTCGTCATTCCATGTGGATTCCGGGACATCGGCGGTGGATACACATATTCACTCGCAGCAGAAGGTTGCATATTTGAATGAGGATCTAGAAGTAATTTCGAATTGTAGTGAAAGTTGTCAGGTTCAATTCAGTACCACAAAAACCCAGGCATCTGTTTTCTCCAAAAATATAAATGTCTCCGAACCGGATATAATACTGTCAGGTCACACTATTCCACTTTCTGCTTCGATAAGATGATTGTTCCAATATGCCTTTGCACAATAATGTCCCTAGAATTGCAAAGGCTGCAGCTCAAAAGCTTGGAACACTGTTCCAAAATAGAAAATTGTACACACCTCAGCAACTTTTGATGCTTTATAAAGCTCAGATCTTCTTTGCAGTATTGTTCTCATGTATGGAGCTCCGCCCTTAAGCATACCCTGAAGCTTCTAGATTCCATCCAGAGAACATTCATTGGAGACGCGAACATAATTTTCAACCTTGACCGTCTGAAACATCGAAGAAAGGTGGGAGATTTGTCTCTAGCCTGATTTCACTGGAAGTGTTCAAGTGACTTTTGAAGTGACCAAGAGCTGTACATATCAGAAATACGTGACGGACTGTGGCTGCTTATCGTTTTGAGGTTCAACTCAATACACCTGGAACTCCACAGTTTGAGAACTCTTTCATTTGAAGAACTGCGTTTTTGTGGCATAAACTTCTTGATAACGTTTTCCGTTGGATTTGATCTCCAGCGATTCAAATCCAATGTGAATCACTACTTCCGAACAGGCAGCGCTTTTAGAGCGCCTTATGGATTTTTATATAGTGCTTGTGTTTGTCCTTACAAAAAAAAAGTAACAACTTCAGAGTTTCACTCACAAATTCATCGTACATGATGTTGGTATATAACTAATTATTTTGTATGAATGATATCAATACGTTCAATTAATTTCATTTGTTATCTGTTGAAAAACTGTTGAAACCTGTTTTTCCGTTAACCAACTGTCGCATCCCTACAAACGACATCCCTCAGAAGTGAGAAAATCTGCGACTGGGGATTAATTTTCAACGTGCGATTCTAAGCACGGTTGAAGTCGAAAAATGGCCTTTTATTCAAAATAGTGAAATATTCCTTCTCAGTAACAGTTCAAAATATCATGAACAAAATATTTATCTAGGAGCGAATACCATTTTATTTTCACTTGGTAAATTATTGGATTTTCAAGAACTGAAATTATTAGATTGATTTCTCACCAAGCTGAAGTAATTCCCAAAATCTTAGAATTTTGAAACGTTCAGTCATATTCAAAATCACATTCGGGTTAGAAATCCAGACGGATCTATGATCGCCAAAAGCAGTCGCACAATTCAATTTTGGAAAGCTTTTCGTGAATCAATTCCCAACAGCAGCTATGTTACTATTTTGAAGCGATCTAAAATCGTGTCAATACGAACCCGGATACGCCTCAAGTATGACTCCACTCTGGGATATTCACTGTACAGTTTACAAAATCGGCGTGTTCATACGTATTAGCTGTTACTTGAATAAGTTATAGATTTTCATCAAGCAACAGCCAATTCCATTACATATCCATTACATATCTTGTAACATCAAGTTCGAAGCATACTGTATGTAGTTAAATTGTTTTAGCACGAAATATTTAGGTAATTCAAAATATTCAGAGAGAAATGGTAAACACGTACGTTTTATGACCTTCGGCGATTTATGATATCACTAGATCGCGTTTACACATGTAACTATATGTTGCATCCTTCTATATCATTTCATAACCCATTTGAGTACGTGCGGTTTCGAATGGATCATAAATAACACGAGTGTTATTTCCTACATCGATATTGGAACGGTTCACTCTAGTTTATATTTTCTGGGAATGTTGGTCAGACAAGCGTCGCATTACCTCTCATTATTGAAGGCAGTGCTTCAACAAATTTGCGGTGTATCAATTGCATCTATGCAAAACCAGTGAAATCTATATATTACTTAATGATTGTCAACCCGTCATCTCTGTATTCCCAAATTTACTCAAGGCATTCCATATAGTTGAATATTCACAACTGTAGGTGGTCTTGGAGAGTATAGGAATGTGTGGTGCCCACACAAAACTCTTCGAGAATAACCTGAATGATAGAGAACAAGTAGTATGTATACATACTACTTGTTCATACCATTCATGGCGACCTAGAGAAAAAAATTATGGAGTACCACAAGGCTTTGTACTTGGATCAGTTCGGTTTTCTCTGTATATTAATGACCTGATCGTCCTGAAAAACCCGGGGAATATAATAAGAATGGCTGATAATACACCAATCATATATCCAGCTACGGAGCAATGGATATTGTGCCTTTCTCTCGCTTTAAGAGCAATCTTTCCAATTTCCGAACACTAGATATGAATGCTGCTTCGAAATGATGTTACACACCTAATGATTTAATTGATTCTGAATATTTATGAACTTTATTAACAACTTCAATTGGTTGATCCTTATCATTTGAGGAAAATGCAATGAATTCAGTTCTTTTCACATTAACACTCAGTAGGTTACTACTAAACCAGTTGAGAATGGTTTCAACTCCTGCTTTCTGTATAATCAGCCAATTATATAATATTTTATGGTTGATTTGATATTGCAAGAATATAATTATATGATCAATGGACAAGAGGTATAGAGTCATCCAAGAACATTTTTCTATGGTACGCCTATGATCATCGTCAATGGGTCACGGAATACGTTATTGATTTTAACTCTTTGTTTGTTCAGTAGTCCTTCAATATATCCCATGCTACGCTTCATATACCTAAAGTTGAGAAAAACTGTTGGAGTATATCATGATCCACTGTATCCACATGTCCATGATGAATGCACAAACCCAATGATACATTTCAGTTCATTTTGAAAACAGTTCGATTTATTGATTCAAAGACACTTTTGCTTATTCAAATTCAATATTTCTCAGGAAAATAAAACTACTCAACACAACAGTTCTATGAAGAAACCAAGTTGTTCAACATAAGATGCATTTATATTTATCACTGTTTTATATGGATGTATAATAATAAAGATTGTTATTATAGCGAGAAGATAAAAACTATTAGATCTATCGAAAATTTAAATGTACCTTATAATCACCATTTTTTTTTAAAACTCATGCACAACAAACAATTTCTGTTTCGAGCCTAAATTTTACAATATACAAGATCGCAGTTTGAAAAATACCTCTCATTTAACAAATATAGTTACTATGAAAAGTATATATGTTTGATTGAAAGACAGTTGTCTATCTGAATGAAAGAGACATATACGTTTTGGTGCTTTTATAGGGATATATAAAATGAGTGGTGGTAATCTGATGTTGAACAGATTCAAACAAAATCTGGTGTTGTATTCAATTTTTGTATATACTCTTCTGATCATTAAGAATTTCATATTTCAGCTGTTTTTATATAGATTATAACTTTCATAAAGAAGTATTCAATTCCGCTTGAATTATATGAAGTCATATCTTATAACACATGTTATTAATGAATTTCCTGCTATCTTTCTTCCTAATTTGATATTGAATTAGATGAACACGATAAATGCAAACAATCAATGATGTTATTTCTGACATTATCCAATATTTGTTTTATACCAATAGACTTTCGAAGTCTCTCTTTTGGAATTGCAGTTTTGTTGACCAGAAAATAAGATATGACTCTGAATCTGACTGTACGCAAACATTTGCTAAGAGAATGAATGTTAATGAAAGTTCAGTAAATGTCTGGATCTGCAAAATGACAATAGTTTATTCGTATGTATATCGTTTACATAAACAAATCCAATATATTGTGTGGATGAGACTTAACAGATTAATTTCCTAAACTTTTTAATTGAAACATTTTGAATTCTACATTCAATGATTCTTTCACAGTGAATAATTCGTTCAACTGGAGTTAATGAAAGTAGTTACTTTCGATAAACTTGCTACTCCACAGATAAATGAACTTGAATAGTTAATTTGAATACTGAGTAATGTGTATGCTCACCGAGGTTTTTCCTGCAACTGGATAGTGATGTCTGGAAACAGCCACTTCATTCACTTCATTCCCTAAAATATTCATAGTATTTTGATCGATTTGATTATTATTTAAATAAATATCAACGATTTATATTCACAGAGAGGTAATTTTGAAAACCTCAATTTGGCGAAGGTGTTGGTAATTATATATATACCCTAAGTTTTTTATCCCTGGTGGATTATTCTTTCAGCCTAATTGTTCATTTCTATCATGAAATAATCTATTTTGATTGATGTCACTTACTTGATTTCATCAGAATACATGAACACAAAACAGAATATCCTCTATCTGTGTCTTCTCATCCCAATGATCTTCCATTCCATTTGGGATATTTCCTTCTAAAAAATTTTAGAACCATCTCCGATGTATGTATGATACTTCAGAATGTAGTCTAATTTGACAATGTGAAATTTCGATTCCACTGCACACAAAGCATAGTGATAAATCATCAAATGATGAGTTCAATGCTAAGAGTTACAATCAGATAATTTTCTAGTTAATTTCGGTGGCTTCGGTATCCATCTAGCCTCGTCTCTTTCAGTGTTAGCTCTATCAGAAATATTCAATACTTAATATAGGGATTCTCAATGGATTTTGGAGATCTGGAACGAAAATAATTCTTCTTGAAATAAAAAGGTGCGAAAGAATAAGGTTTACGATGATCAATTCGGTGTTTACAATCAATATTTCCAGTCCACAGAACATTCTAAATTGAATTAGCTAGACCTGAAGCTGTTATTTTGTTAGACTGTTGTGATGTTTAGGCGATGTACGTTTCAAATATATATGGTTATAGTCAGATAGTGATTTTGAGTTTCATCAAGTACCAGCCATCCGCCTCGGCTCCGCACGAGTGCAATGCTGATATGCAAAGTACGGTCTTCGACGCGATTATCATAGGCACGTGCCACTGACCTTTCGACCGGTACCGCTGTAACAGATCTTCGAAAATATTCATTTAAATTACTTGCTTGAAATTGCTTCGTAAAAAGTAAAGGATAAAAAATTATTAATGTGGATTATCCCTAAGAGATAGACATATACCATCGCGGACTTTTTTGAAGACCTTTTCAAGGTGTAGTACATTATTTTGATCTATCTTATAAGGTTAAGCCAGCATTTGCAATACGATCGCAAAAAATCGTTTTTTTAAGACATCACATTAGAAAGATTTCAAATAATCAGTTTTTCTCTACTATATTATGAATGTAATGTACATAGGTATAAACCTTGAATCACTGTATATATTAAAAATCCCGCACAAAATCCGTTGCGTGGTTTTGACGATCTGAGCATATATAGAGACAGACAGCGGAAAGTGACCTTGTATACTATGTAGTGATCACTGTATCTTCAAATAAGATAATGTGATATTTTATTCACGGACACATACTACACCAACACACTTGTTATGAATGATTCCTGATATAAAATTAAACTAATCTGAAACGCTTCTATTTTCACTTGGAACTTTAAGTTAAATCACAAAATCCCCAGTATTGAATATTATAAAAATAGAATTTCTCACTTTTCAGTCAGAACTTTTCAGTTTTCGGATCATTTTTAGGTAGAAAAAAATGGATTTCAAAGAAAACCTCATCGCTTCCAGAACATGAAGTTCACCCTCATCACATTTCACAAAATACAATCGAACAAAATATATTTTCTACCTAACATTGAATGTAAAAACGAACCAAAAACTTTCCTGAATAAATACATTCAGGTCAATATTTCAATCTTTCTTTTCATGGAAAGCAATTGAAATGAACGAATGGCAATCCGAAATGGCTCTCTACGAAAAAACATATCCAATGATATATGTCTGATGGAGTTGAATTTCACGTATGTTATTAATTGAAATTTATTTAGTTTAGCCAATGGAACGGTACGGATTTGAAAAATATCCTGGATAAGAGGTTCGTTTTTCACAAGAATCAATCAATGTCCTAATAAGAATTCCATTGCCGAGTGGGAGATTCGTTATTCGATCAAAATGTATAAATTCACCTCTTAAACGTTATAACGAATGAAATTGAAAACACTTCACAGTAGACTAGACATCGTCATTAGGACACAAATAAATCCAATCATACCATGATCAAGTTCAATTTTTCATGATAATCTAAATGTACTTCAGACATTACGTTTAGTTAGAACTATGTGATGGTTCAACTATCGAATATCCTTCCGTATTTTTTCAAATAATGCGGTGACCACTAAAAAAACAGCTCATTTCATTCATTTATTATGGGTTTGAAACTTGGTGTGTGGGTATAAAATTACAAAAGAAAATGTTTTTATCCTTTGATATTTTTGGATATTTTGAAGAATAATGTCAT
>WOGP01002164.1:0-17266 GCA_015342065.1 Leptinotarsa undecemlineata
CGTTTGGCGAGAGTTAGTCGCTTTTCGGTTGATTAGAGGTTTCTTTATGTTACGTATCTCTTCGCTTGCTTGACTAAATGCGTTGTTGGACAACATATACAAGGCTTCTTTGAATTTCCTCCACATCCACAAAGAGGACACTGGTTTAGGAGAAAATTCAAAGAAACCGCGTATATGTTGTCCAACAACGCATTTAGTCAAGCAAGCGTAGAGATACGTAAAATATGGAAACCTCTAATCAAGCGAAAAATGACCAACTCCCGCCAAACGGTCACCTCCCGCTAAAATCAATGAAACGGAGAGAGGGAAGAGGGGATAGGTGAAGCACTCGAATGAGTTATAAATAGTCAGATCTCGGAGGAATAAGTCCAGTTATCACCTGAAGACGATTGTGGATACTAACAATCGAAACGTCGTGACTTAACTTGGTTTGGAATCTTTTAATTTTTAATTTTTATTTTGCAATTTTTGTTATTAACTTTTTATTTTCAGATTTTATTAATATTTCAATTTTTTTTGGTTGTAGTTTGTATGTTATTTCTTTGTAATATCAGTCTTTTGTTTAATACAATCGTTATTGTCGGTTAAACTTTTTTTTTCAGAGATTTCTAATCTATTTATATTATAATAGACAATGGAAGTCCGAACTGATAAAAAAACATGTGACTTAATATACATATAGTGATTTTATTCATTTATTTACAAGACTGATGAATAATAACCATAGTTTGTTGAATTACATTGATTGATATGGTACATGAAATGTACCATATCAATCTACTTGGGACACACAAAAAGATATCAGTGAAATGATTTCTGAAGAACTGATGTGCCATGATAAAATTTGGAAAAATAAGTCAGTGATGTAATTATCCGATGATCCTTGACGCATGTTAAAGATATTACATTCTTTACTCCATTATAATTATAATCTCCTACTACTAAACCTTATTTATAATTGGTAATAGTGAATATTAAATCTGTTATTAACTGTAATTAACTCTTCATACTCTAGTTTAAAATAAGTACCAAATCTGTAAATTATGCAAAATAAAATTTTTAATGGTATATACTTTTTGATGTAAAAGTAATTTACAACACATTTTCAATTTTCAGATACAAATTTTAATGAAAAAGAACCATTACATACACTAGTAAATAAAAATATCCAGGCAGTATATTTGTAAACCAGATATACTAAATTTCGAAATTTCAGACATCAAACACTGTATTGTTCAATTAGAAAGAATCTTCAGAATACAGTCTATTGAAAAATGTTTAGGTGTGCACCAATGCAACACTGTCCAATTATACATTTTAATTGGTTATTATTTTCGAAAGGTATCGTGGACTAGTTTGCTTTCCTAGACTCGTTGATAAGGTTCATTAACGATCTACCAACGAAGAGGTCAAAATGGATTACTGCAAACTACTGCTGAAGATGCTTATCACAGTTATGGGCGAAACATTCGGAGCCAATCTCTCCATTGGATCACGACTACGTAACTCGAGTAACTACAGTTCTCATTTGACTTCCGATCATGAGAGGCTAAAACTTCAGACCTGAATGATTCAAAATATCATTGAAATATTCTAAATCAAACAACAAAATTGAAATATATTCCCAAAAGGAATAAGGACTGATTAAATTATTCAATTAAAAATAGCACACCAAACTTTAGTTTTAAACTAGTATTGCATTGCATTGAAACAATTCAATTAGAGTAAAATGTAGCTTCACCTATAAATATTATTTATCTATTTTTTTTTCGATATATTTCTCTTTGAATCCATACATAAAATACAAATAACCGAATGTATGAATGAACTCAAGTTTTAATAGTTTGATATAATTCGTGATAGTTCTTCATGTCATATCGCTAATGATGTTTTAGGATTATCAATGTTCCCAGCTGTACATTTTCTCAATGTCTTCATTTTTGATAACTAGTCTATTATGTTGTGGATGCAGAACAGTGTAACTAAATAGAATGATTCACAAACATTAAACAGAATTTAAATATTGCTAAATGAATTTGCAAAATAATAATAATAATAATTTTATTTCACACTTACAGATACTGGGACTTTTTTTAGGATTTGTTTATTATGTTTACTTTGGTTTGCTGGTTTATCAATAATTATGTAATAAATTAGAATAATCTATCAAATTGTTAGAGACATATAAATCAAATCTTAATAATTCTTCAAATTTGAACAAATGGAGTAGAACGGTTATAAAAAAAATATTCATAACAAAATTCAATGTCGACTACAAAAAATAAATATTATCTCACTGTAAATAGTAGGTGTATTATGAATTTACAAACAACATGTTTTTAGATGAAAATTATAAAATTTGACTGTTGTAGTTTGGGTTACAACTTCAATGACATTTTTTTTTTGTAAAAAAATAATCAAAAAGTTTTCCATATGATGCAGACATTTTGGAAGACTTTGCCAATGTTTTATGTGTTGATTTTTTAGGACTACTTCACACTCCTAATTTTACAGAAACATTTTCAAAGGAATTGCAATATATTTGTTCTAGAAATGATATTCCATACTTTTCTAGTATTTTATGAATAATTATGAGTGTGAAAAACAGTTTCGAGATAATTAATGAATTGCTTTTTTCGGTATATAGTGTGGGACTTTAAGGTTTGAAGGAATCATTTTCAGCTCTAAATAAACAAGAAAAATATGCTGCGAACTCAGAAACCTAATAAAGATGTTAGTCATAAATTCAACAAGAGTTGTTCGAAAGTTCTGTAAAAGACACCAGACTTCTCAATGCTTCCCTTGAATCATAATACTGTGTAATGATAGGAATGAAATCACTTATCAACATATTTCTGACCTGCTTTGTTCTAATATTTCATTTCTAATATTTTATTTTTCAGTGAGAGCCAAGAACCAAAGGTATTGACTGTTGTGAATGGAAAAAAGTACAACGAAACCCACCAGGATGGCATTATTTAGAGATCCATTGACGAATATGAACTGTTTACCAATCGAAAACAATTTTTGATTTCCAGATTAGCTAAAACACTAATTTTTCTATTAGAAACTTGGAGAACAGTTATGATACTTCCAATATAGCGATACCAATTTTATTATTTTAGGGTAGGAAATACCACGACTATTCTTCAAGTTAGTGTATTATTAGAAAGTTAAACTGTTTTTGAACTGCTTGTATGAATCTATTTGTTTCCTTTAGCAAATGTATCAAACTTGACATGCGATCTCTAGAATTACCTTTTTCCTAATTAGACAATATTATTTATAAATTTATTTAATCATAAACCTTAGTCAATTCAAAAGAACCATTTTACCAATGGGACCAAATTTGTGGTTGTAAATAGATGTAAGTCGGAGGTTTTACTTTTTTTGTAACTTCACAAAGTAGTAATTTTTCTTACAGCATAGCACTGCCAACTCATTTATTAATAACTGATGATATAAAGAATTCGATATTTTCTACTCAAGTATTGCAGTCGAATCCGTCCAATGCGATGAAAATAGTTTGGACCGAAATAAATAATCCTGGGATGTTTCATATGCCATATTTATGACAAAAAAAGTCCCAGTGATAAATCTACAGTTTTGGAGTTTCAAAATCTAGTAAAACCTTAGAATATCAAATAACAATGTAGGTATATTTTTACTGTGATATGTCATACATACTG
Organism: Leptinotarsa undecemlineata; assembly: GCA_015342065.1. Lineage (NCBI taxonomy): Eukaryota > Metazoa > Arthropoda > Insecta > Coleoptera > Chrysomelidae > Leptinotarsa > Leptinotarsa undecemlineata. The sequence continues at coordinate 3,690 of WOGP01002164.1, forward strand.
TATAGTAATTATTTATGTTTTCCTTCGAATTTCTGTGTCAATATCGAAGTTGAAGGAATTTTTCTGTACATTTATGTAGAATTAAATTATTACCGTACTTAAGTGTTCGTCTTTTTTACCTTAAAAACCGTTACAGTATTAAATGCCTCTGTGATGCTATATGCTCCCAGACACCAATAAACAGATTAAGCTATATCAAGTTTTTACATAATGAAAAATGAGTCTTATAACTGTTGGGTTGTGTGCAAGAGAACTTATTTATTCACGTTTCACCTACGAAAATAGGTAAAATGGCTTCAGCCACAGGGCTGTGCCTACAAAATCTACGGTGTATTCCTGTGATGACCATTTTAATGAAAAGTTTGATAGTAAACGTCATTGGTGTGGTCTCTTTTTCTATATCATGTAGATATTTTTTTTGCTATTTTCAAAATGCCCTGTGCATTTTACCAACACCCGAAAGGGAAAGATGTTTTATCAACCTGATTAAGTATCCGTTTTTCAAATGTATTAGGTTGTTTCAATGTCATATGTTTTTGTAGCTCAATATATAAATGGATATATATTCTACTGATCGATGGATAATGTTGTACTCCATATTCCTTCCAAATTTCAAAATTCCAAATTATGGAATTTAAATCTAATTTCAAGTAACTTGGCTATAAGTGAATGAAAAGGAATAGAAAAAAGTGCGATGACATGGAATAAAAAATATGTGAATTGCAATCGTTTATTGCTTAAAAAATGGTAAAATATGACATCATACAAACTTTGACAGGCTATATCTCAAAAACTAATTGAGCCCAACAAAATTCCTACCATCATGTAGTATCCCAGAAAAAATCGCGAAAATTCATGAGTATCCCATAAAGTAAAATTTAGCAGATTATTTTTTCCAGTTTATATCTGAAAAACTCTTGATAATAAAATGTATTTATTGCAGTAATTTCTTTCTTACTTTCTTTGGAAGTTTCCCATATTTTTTGTTGAATGATAGAAAAGTATAAAGGAACAAAACTCTTTTCCTCAATACATTACTGCATATGATTGACAAAATCAATGCAATCCACTCTTTTGTTGAAAATCATGAAATTTTGAAAAGTAGCAAAATTATGATTGCACCAGTTTTTCGACCTAAGTGAAAAACTACAACACCTGGCTTAGAATAAATACAACACAAGCACTGGAATGAATGTAAATTCTTCAGTTGTTCAGTAACAGCAGATTAAAATTCAAATATTGTTAATGCAGTGACACCTTCACTGCTCTTGGTAAATCAGCAATACCCCAACAAGAGATTTCTGTAAATGCTCTCTGAAACCTTATTAAAACAGTTACTAGCTCCACCTAACGGAAATAATCCTAAGTTATGGATACCATGATTCTTCTTATTTTCGAAGCAGGAACCATATATTAGGTTAGAATATAATATTACTTAACCTAACTTTTAAGTATTATAAATTAATATGCTCATTCTTGGTGAACTTAAATGATTTGAATTAATGGATGATTTCAAACAGTCTCAAACAAAAATTTTCTTTATTTTCAAAAAATCCAAGTTCCAACATCAAAATCAAAATATTTCAAAATTTGTTCCAGTTCATCTGAATTTGAATTTTCATGACAAATAAACTTACCTCAATGTCTCCCAAAGTCTGAGTCCACTTGTACTTGTCCAAATCACAGCCATTTCCTTTATTCGGCAAAATCTTCCCCTTTTCTGATTCGTCTTCGTCTTCCTTGATTTTATCTCCGATAGGGGTAGCAGCTTGTGAACTGGACGATGTCGGATTTTTGTTTGCGTTTATTTCGGCCTGAAGCTGTTCGGCTTCAGCATCAGTCAGTTCTGTTATTTTGGCAGGCTCAACTCTTTCAGCTTCAGCTTTTTTTGCTGCAGCTGCTTTTGCTTGAGCTTCCCTCTCACGTTTCTCTTTCAGCTCAGCTTCTTGCTTTTCTCTACTTTGTTTTTCATGCTTTCTGAATGTATTCATAACTAGCTGAAGAAACAGAAAAAGTGAACATGAATTAAAGGAAATGTTTTTCAATTTTCAAACTTACCTTCTCCCATTCCCCCTCTTTTCCTCCAGTGAAGAAATCTGTTTTTCTTCCGAGAAAACTGACGAATGTATCGAGAAGCTAGAAATCAAAAGTTACATTTCTTATTTGCAATGAAACGTTTCTGGTAATATTTACCTGAGAAGCTCCTTCTGGATGATGCTGAGCAATCGAGAGGAACATAGAATCGAAATGTTCGGTTTTGTCGCCACTGCCACTCATGTTTGCCGAAAGTAATTAAATACAGCAGTAAAGTTCAGAAAATTCGCGAAGACCTTTCAAATGAAAGCGAAATTATTTGTATCAACAAAACCCTAAACCGGATAATCGTATATCGATAAAACACAAAATTCTCAAAACACACAAAACAGTCATATCAAGACCACAGTATAATGAAGGTATAATACTAAAACAGTGTCAACTTTCAAAACGTGTGACAGTTATATATTAATTTTGTCTTGCGATATACGTTGAAAGTATGACCGAAGAGGAATTAGGTATGCATAGGTACTTTTTTATTCTTTCAAATAAGTGAAGTGGTTCTCCTATATCTCAAATGTCAAATGTTCGAGGTTAAAAATATTCTATAATAAGAAGTCGAAATAACTTTGAATGGCTAGCTAACGCCGCTCTTGGTTTTCTTGTGAATATTCAGAAAATCCCAACTACAACTATCGATGGTTTTGTGATGAAGTCGGCCGATACTTGTTGAAAATCCATAACGAATTCAAAAAACCCTTTATTGTGAAATGTCCACTGAACAGTTTTACAAAAACGCAACACATGTTTTCCTATACAATAGTTTCTTCAGTGTTTAGTTTTCGTAAAACTGCAGTGGAAGTCTCACAATGAAGTGTTTTTTCAATAATTAGAGTTATTCAATTTGAAGAGTAATGTTTTATTGCATGAGAAACTGATAAATAGGTGAAATGCATTACTTTCACTCGCGGAAAGTGCAAGAAACCTCTTCAATATATGAAAACGGCTGACAGCCCACTGTTTTTGTTTCACCATCAGGTTAGTTTGAGTATATCCGGTAGATGTCGCTTCTGGACGATGAATTTCTCATTTGTCAATTTGTCACTACAGTCTCTTTAGTTTACTTTTTCAACTCCAAGTAGTTTTCACGACTTCATTGAGAATAACATGCTCATTGAAATCACAATATTTCAAAACTGAAACATATGTTGGTTCCCTATTCACATAAACGAAGCAACACTTATGGACTAGATAGCCAGAAATTATAAATACCATGGTGTGATCACTTGAACCCCTTCATATGTAAAATAATTTGATTATCCATGAAATGAAGAAATTCGACGTACTTCGTCATTCCATTCACAGTGTGAATGGAATGAATTGGTGTGCGCTAAGCGCACACCAATGTTTCCATTTGGAAACAATTTTTGTTCTACCAACATGTTTACAAAATTGGCTTAATTTCATTTCGCGCGTCAAGAGACAAAAGCGAATGGGTGTAAACAGCATACTATTTTTAATTTCCATCCATCTTGCTTATGGATATCAGATCAGTATAGAAATCACTAGTCAACATAAATGAAAATAATCTGTGAAAGTGGTGAATTTTTTCTAAAATTAAAAATTTCACATAAATGAGATACTGTCTCTAATTTAATTTTCAAATGTTCATCAGTTTTTGTCCTAGTTTCATTTTCAAAAGAAAATTTTTAAAATAATTTTCAGATTTATATTCAAATACTGAGGACAGATCTCATGGAAGACAGACTTATCACCGTTAGAGATATCTGAAGATCATATATGTGTATTAAGTCTGTGACGGCATATAGAAATTACAAGCAATAAGCAACAACCGATAAGTTTTATATTAAATATTACCACAGATTATAGACGAAAGCTATAGAAAATTACTTCGGAGAAGACTCCCTTCTCCCATAACCTCAAGGTTTTTTACCTGATCCATTATTTTTCTTGACCGGATATGTGTTCTGCAGTTCAATTCGTTATGTCATTTGAATATTAAATTCTATAATTGTCGAATCCCAATAAGCAATATGCAACAAGAATTAACTCTTTGGAATTCTTATTATTTATTTTTTATCATTCATTCTAAAATTATTTTGTTTCGTGTTGAACCATTTGACTATGAGCAACGAATTTTTCTCAGTACATTACTTATCTATTATTACTTATACCTTGTAACTTTATATCGTTATCATTTAAAAAAAAAAGATGAATTATAAGTATACTTAACATTTTAGAAGGCAATATTATTTTTATTGATTGTGATTTCAGTATATTCGTTCTAAAATTTGGCATTTCAATTTCATGCATAGGCATTGGCTGGATAGTCAGCCGTCCACCACATTCAGCAGTAAACATTTTTAAAAATTGGCAGTGGAGGGCACAAGCAATGTTTCATGAAATAATAACCAAGTCGCCCTTTCAACGTGTCTGTAGTTAACTTCTTTTTCCCGTTTTCTTTTTGGTCTTTGCTTCCTTGCTGGCGAATTAGACCAATTTTTTTCATTTTTCAATTACGACTGTCAAAAAACGATAGTTAACATATTATCATGTATATTACTGGAGTTTTTTCCCAACACCAAACCGTTATTTTAACACTTCGACACGTGTTTCAATCACTAACTGATGGTTTTCAAGAGGAATATCAAAGTGTTTAATCTTGGTTGTCGAAACAAGTGTCAAAGTGCTGAAATAACGGTTTGGTGTTGGGAAAAACCTACAGTAAAGTAATACTCATTACTACACCAAAGGTTCTAAACAGTGCATCACAAGTATATTATTATGTACTAAAATTAGTAACGAGCATTTTTATTTGTAAATTTAGTCAATTGGTTCTCTCTTCATAATTTAATCTTTCAGATCTGTCAAATTTATTTCAAATTGAAAATGTCTCCCATTTTTGTTGTAAAAACATTGAAACAATGATAAATAAATGAATTAAATAAGTATATCCGGATAAAAGGTGGCACCCCTGATATTATTACAATGGCGTTTGTGTGTGCAGTAGTAGTTTTATATATAGTTTTTAATCAATTTAATAACGTATCTCTATAATAAAACTATAAAGCATTCATTGAGCGTGTGTTACATTAGAAAGCTTCTAATAGATAGTAATTTTTAAAATAGTTCTTTAAACATATATACCGATATAAGTTGGGTTATGTTAAATCACCTCATGCCTTTGTTATTTAAAAAAAATTAACTAAAGTCATGGCAGAAAACAATACAAATAATACCAGTAACACCTCTGTGATGAGCGAGATATCCTCCATAATTCGCAAATGGGAAGACGAACATAGTCAGCCCAATTATGATCCAATACCAACACTTACCAGGTAAAACTACTTTTTGAGGCAACTTTGTGCAATGTTAAATAACTATGTTTGTAGGTTGGCTGAGATAGTAGAAGTGGAAACAGAAAACTACCTAAAAATGGATCCAGATCCTTTTGATGAACGACATCCCTCGAGAACGGATCCACAGTGCATTCTTGGGCAAATTTTGAAAGCTCTATTCAAAAAGGACAATTTCACTAATAAAGTGCGTAAACGGCTATGTTTCAATATTAATTTATAATGAAATTATGCAATAACTATGCTCATTTTCAGCTCATAAATGATTACTTGAGGGATACATATTACTCACGAATGGGTATCATTGGGAAAGATTCTGACCAGTTAAACATTGCTGCGTGTCGTTTGATGCTGGATATCATGCCGGGATTAGATACAACAGTAGTATTTCAGGTATTCCATCAAATTCCAATGCATTAATTCACATTTTTGTCAAACAGTGATTACAGTAGTATAGATATTATGATGAAATAGTCCACCACTTGCTTTTTAATTTTCTTGTACTTTATGAGATAGTATCTGCTGATACTTCATGGAAATTCATAACGTATTCAAGAAACACTTTGTGATATTTTCACTAGACAGTTAAAGAAAAGCAATATGTGCTTCGCTATATAATAACTTATTCAGGCATGTCTCTACTTAATAAAATCTTTGTATTCAATGCTTTATATTACAATTTGATTCTTCTTTATGATGTCTCTGAAATTATAAACTCAATAACATTTATTGGGTATATAGGAAACCCTAATATAATCATTTAATTATTATTGAACTGATTGCTCATCTGTCAATAATGGAAGAAATTAAAATGTAATATTTTCAGAATTCCATTTTGCGTAACAAATTATGGTTAAAATGAGTTATTACTCATAATTATAATCTTGAACATTTTGATTCATATTTCTATTCTTTCAAGATATGTGTTGGCTTATTTACTTGTACCTGTTTTGCATATGGGATTTTCCGTTAAATAAATTAGGTATCATATCATTATTTTAGCCAGAAGCAGATAGCTTGATTCTGCGCCTGATAAAATGGGTAACGAGCTCCATAGAGCCCCTACAGAGTTACGCAACAGGACTCCTGGGTGCTGCCATGGAAATACCGGAAATTGCCACAAAATTCAGAGAACAAAACAGTAAACTAATACCTCTTCTCCTACAGAGGATAAGGAGACTGAAAAATTCCTCAGAATTTGTCAACTATCCCAGTTTTTCCAGACCCTTCGCACATTTATCTTCGATGAGATCTCCTCCATATAGGGGGGATGGCATTATCAAATCCCCACCTCCTGTCATAAGAAGGGGTGAGTAAAAGTGCAACAATTTTTTTTAAATATGAATGGGAAATTGGTGTTTTCAGACCGAGAAAATGGCATTGTGTTCCAGTCTGATAGTGGAAGTGAACAGAGTCCTTCAACAGCATCCTTTGGAGAAGTGAGTGTATATGCTGAGTTACAAAACTTTGTTAGTGATAAGTAAATCATCAGATCATGTGACGTCATTGAATGCAATATTCTTTTTGAAAATGAATCAAAAATTCAATTCAAATATAGAAAACCTAACAGCAGGGTTGGCCTGACTGAAATCGAAGTTATTTTTATATACAAAAGAAAACTAAAATATCCAGCAAATTTTGTTTAATTTTGATGAAAATAAAAATTCTAAATTAATAAACTATTGAACAAAACTATTATTTCTAAAAATGTGAAATAATGTAAATTTCCCCTGAAAAAAAATAACGCTGGCACATGCTGGTCTTCTCTTGATATACTGCTATTTTGTTAAGATCACTCTCAGCCGAATGTCTCTTTCAAAGTTTCATCAGATTATATAATCATTGCCGTGAAATGGAAGAGGAAGTCTGGTACGGAAAGTACAGTGTGAATTGAGCTAATAAGACGATAGGCGTTCAAGCATTAGTCTGAAGTTTGGTTAAAGGTTTTGTGTTGTATTGTCAATGTAGTAGTGAAATAACGTTCAGTTTTATTGTACAGTGTGGTCAATTATTGTCGAAACTACGAAGAAAAGCAGTCGTTGAAAAAGTAGCATTTATATTTAAATAGTGAATTAAAATTACAAAAATCAAATGAAAACATCAATTATCTGTTTTTATTCACACTGATTTGTTCTTCAATATTTATATGAAAATCGCACTTCAATATGTAATTTAAATTTTGTGCAGCTTTTGATAGGCAACCAAACAACTACAGTCACTATTTATGTACCACCATAGTGGTACAACTATGACAGTTTTCAATAAAATTGTGTTGTACTTGACAAGAAAGTTATATTCTTGCTTTTCATAAACAACTGACTGAACATAAACAATCTGGATATTTATGATTATATTTATAAATACCGAAGTACATATAGAAAACCATTGGAAATTGCGAAAGGAAAATACCTTGACAACAGAATTGACTTCTCAAAAACATTTCTCTGTCATATGATCAACTAGTTTCTCTTGAAAACTTTTCAATATTTACATGATAATAAAATTAAAAAACTGGTAGAAGTCATGAAAGACCAAATAAAAAAGCGAGATGACATCTCATAAAAATTATTGAAAAATCTTTCATAGAAACACTTGAACCTCTTATAACTAAGAGAAGAATCTCTTAGTTCATAGAGACGTGTTCTTGTTGTTTCAAAAAGTATCTGAAGTTAATAATCCTCGGCACAAAAGTGGTGATTTAGAAAGCCCTTCAAACTTCAGACCTATTTCTCTTACACACTTGAGTTATGGAATACCTGTTTGGAGGTATGTTGTTTTTAAGTTTACTGGAGTCAGTTTTCAAACTACAAAAAAAACCATAAGATGAATCTATGTGACTGATGCAAGCAGGTTCTTGAAGACAAAGAAATACTAACACATTTCTCTTTTCATGTCAGAAACTGTTGGTCTTGTTTGAAATAATATATCAAGATTTGAGAAAAATGGTGTACAATAATGTACAATCCTCAGAAAAAAACACATTTATTGATAATTAGATGCTATAGTTTGCATCAGTTTTACCCAAATTTTTTTTTCATGAATGCTCTGATGTGGTCTTGAAATCTGAAGTTATTCTCTATGATCATTCCATGGGATTTATTGCCTGATTCATTTTCGATAACACTTTCATTCAGAGTTATTGGAAAGTTAATAGTACTGCCCCGAAAATATATCATATTAGTTCTCGCGATATTTGAAAATAAAAGATTAGCATTACACCAGTCCTTAGTAGTCTTAATATCTCAATATATGATTTCGGGGAGATCTGAAGTATTATTACTAAACCATATGGTCACACGAATTTGCCCTTTATACTTAACAATATCATATTATTTGTATCCAAAAATTAAATGATGGGACCAATAAATGACCCCAGAGAAATTCCACTATTTATACTAGCTGCAATTGATTTTGAATTTCATCGGCATTCAATAATTGTCAACAAGATTTGATCTTCAGACAATAAAATAAATTTTTTATTATTATAAACTTTTTTTAGGGAAAAGGAAATGAACGTCTAGTGAAACGCAAGAAGTCAAATGAAGCTCAGTCTCCCTCGAAACATATGGAAAATTCAGAACTTGTAAGTTCCTTCAGTTCAAAGAAGTAACTTCAAATATAATTGAAATCAAAAAACGAAATTCTGCTAATTGGAATGTATTTTAGGTTACAGATTGTGAGAACCCACCTTCAAGAAAACGCCCGCGAATCGAAGGCAGTCCTATACCGGATCCCGTTTACCTCGGCAGTCCTCATAAAGCTAGTGGAATATTTTCGGAAACCAGCAACTCGTCATGGGCAGAATTGGAAAGCTTCATGATAGGGACTGTTCAAATTTTTCCTCCAACTATCGCTACCAGGCAGATTTTGATACTCAGGTACGAAATAATAACCGCTCTTTCCTGTCATTATATTTTTCTCATATTTCAGATATTTGACAGCTATGGGAGATTATCAGGAATTCTTGAGTCATGTTTTCGAACAGGGAGCTCTAGAATTGATTTTGTGTTATGTCAACGTTAGGGTTACCAAAGAAGCAAGGTTAGCTTTTGAGGCTTTGAAATACTTAGCAGCTCTACTATGTCACAAAAAATTCTCCATAGAATTTATTCAGTGTAAAGGATTAGAGGTGAGATTTTTTTCAATTAGCAATATTGATATATTTGAGGAATTGATACTTTTGTGAGTATTATATTCTGGCTATTCTCAATTGTTTTTCCTTAACTAAGTATTTCTGCATTTATTTCAAAAATCAAACTCGTTTTATAAGGAATATCAATAGAAAGAAAAAACATAATAATAGAATTAAACCAAAAAAAAAATTAAACAGTCAAAACATAATTATTTACAAAAAATCTCTTTAATAGTGAGATGTTATTTTTTTTTTCAATTTGTTTTTGAATGTCTCTAAAAGTTTTGTATTTTTCAACTGATTTTGATAGCCAATTATAAATAATAATACAAAATATTTGATTTATGGTGTGCAGGTGTATAAAAACAAGGATATAATTATCAGGGAGCTGAATAATATAATAAATTACTAAAAAAATTTTTTTTTTCAAAAAGCTGATCTTTCCTAAAAATATTATTCATGTGAACAATCATCTTATTTATACTTATTTTGAACACTTTAATTCTAGAGAAAAAAACTGATTTCATATCTCTACACACCACAAATCTAAATCTAAAATCTATCATATAAGAAATGTTGAAATCTCTTTTATGAATAAAGAAACTTTGGTTTAATAATGATTTGCTCGAGCAGTTCATTTGTTTGGTATAATAATAGAGATCTTTATGAACAGTAACTACTTTGTATGAATATATATTCTCATTTTGTGAAGAAATTTTTGTTATATAACATTTTTATTCAGTTCTAGAAGAAATAATTTATAATTAAATTTTTTAAATTCTGTTTTACATTCTTTTTAATGGTCTCAAATACTATTTTGGATAGCAAAACCCCCAGATGGTATCATTTGAAAATATATTTTTCCAAGAAATTAGTTTTACGTAACATTCTAATTTCATCAAAAATACCTCTTGGTTGAATAATCATAGCTCTTATTTTCTGAATATTATGTACTTTTCAGTTCATAATATCATCTTTCCGGGTTTACTTCAGGGATCTCACACGTGTTGAAAAAAAAAATCCATCTCTGCACATTTTTCTGAAATATTGTAATCAGAAATATTTTATCATTACGCGACATTTGGTGCACCCTATATATTTGATTTTTTTAAATTTTATATTATATATATTGTATCGAATTTCATGTTTCTTGATTGTCTGTGTATTATAGGCCTTGCTGGAAGTTCCAAGGCCCTCTATAGCTGCCACTGGTGTTTCTATATGCCTGTACTACCTTGGCTATTGCGAAGAAGCCATGGAAAGAGTTTGCTTGCTGCCTAAATATGTTGTCAGCAACCTAGTCAAGTACGTTTTTAGATAGTTTTTATGTGGATTTAGGAACCTAAAATGGTTTACGATTATCATAAATTATATCCATCTTGAAAAGAGAAATGAAAATTTCTATGTTTTTCACCACTTTTATTATTTGTAACTAACATTACTACAGTTTCGTCCTATACGGACATTCTCAAACTTATACAATAAACTAACAATGATTCATTACATTCGCCATTATATACCATCCCTGTAGGTACTAATACAAATAGAGGTACTTGACTTGATTGAGTACCTGAATTTATAGTTCAAAATGCGGACGTGCCAATTTAAAAACCGGAGAGTAAATTAAATCGATTTGATCATTTAACAGGCTGCACCCGCAATGCCTTGGACATTGTTGAAGGGGCTGAAATATACACCAACAATAATTAATAAAAATAGTTTGGATACGTTGATAACAGATACAGCTATTGCATTGAAACAGACAGATAATAGAGATATAGGGGCATACAAGATAAATGAAGTAATTCAGAACCATCCATTCTCTTTATCAAACAGTAGAGAAACCGGCATAATAAAAACTATACAACAAAAAATAAGAAATAATGATCTTGTTTTCACGAAAGCTGATAAATTGAATGCCATAGTTATTCTTGAACGAGAAGCAAGTTTCAGAAAATTGAGTCAGTCATTTAAGATGAAAACCTTACTATCATCAAGAAAGACCTGATGAAAATTAGTCAAAATGAACTGAAAAATTTCCTCTTGAATACTAAAATTATTTCCACGGAATCAGATAAACGGAGAATCACCAACATGAACCCCTCTTGCCCTAAACTGTATGGCCTGATAAAAAGAGGATAACCCCATAAGACCGGTAGTGTCGTATATAAATAGTCCGGTAAGAGAAGTAGGAATACATCTTAACAAGTTGTTCAGAAATATTACCAATTTCGTCCCACCTGACAGCATTGAAAATTCACTAACTTTAGTAGGAAACATAATGAACCAAACTACGCCACATAATTCAATTTTAGTTTCATTCGATGTAAAGAGTATGGTCTCCAACATAACGTACAACGAGTGTAAGTCCCTCATTTTAGACATAATAGATCAAGCCAAAGTAGACGATATCACTTCCTTTGAAGTTTTACCAGCTTACGATGCGTGCCTGAATCAGAGCTACCTACAGTTCAACAACAAATTCTATAAACAGGATTCAGGTTTACTAATGGGTTCACCCCTTAGTCCTCTTTTAGCAGACATATTTATGAACAACTTGGACACCACTATAGTAAACTCGGACCTGGGTAAAAAACATATTAATTTTTGGTACAGATATGTAGACGATATTCTTGCCTGTTTCAGAGGTACTACACGACAGCTGAACCAATTTATGACATTCATGAAGAATCTCAATAGCAACATTCAGTTGCTATTGAGCAAGGGTTGCAAACTCAATTATTTAGAATCCTTAGAAATTCACAAGCATACACATTGCGGTTGCTACCTGTTAAATGATCAAATCGATTTAATTTACTCTCCAGTTTTTAAATCGGCACATCCGCATTGTGAAAGATAATTTCAGGTACTCAGTCAAGTACCTCAATGGTATATATTGTCTAATGTAATGAATCATTGTTAGTTGATTGTATACGTTTGAGAATGTCCATATAGGACGAAACTGCAGTAACGTTTGTTACAATTAAAAGTGGTAAAAAACATAGAAATTTTCATTCTCTTTTCAGTAAATTTCTAACTTACCTTCAATTCATTGAATCGATAACATACGATAGCATATTAGAACTGAATCACTGTCCCAAATACTGTTTTCACCAACCAATTTGGCATCATCAGGAGGTGATCCCAATAGCTCAAAACGTTTCCTTGATGATGTCAATGATCTTCCAGAAACCATCAAGGAAACTCGAAGCTGTTCTTTAAAACTCCTTCAAAATGACTCTTCGGATTCTTGAGATCCGGAACTTCGATAGTCTCCAGTATTAGCCACCCTAGCCAGCCAGACGCGTCCAAGAGGATCTCCCCACGGAGTCCCATTTATTTCCGTTTTTATGCATTCACTTCATTTACAAGTTGTGGAATTGGTGGTAGTGCTCCCGACTGTGAGACACACTGTGCATACAGTGTGACCCATTTTTAATGGAAACACCCCCGTAAAATTTGTAAAACAGATTTGGTAATTTGAAGGTGATTGACAATGTTTCATGATGAATTTCACTAGTTCGAACTTCCATTGTCTAATATATAAAATGATTTGAAATCTCTGAAACACCTAAAAGAGAAGAACTAAAATTAATTGTTGAATATAAAAATTATATTAAGCAAAAAACCTGAAATGAAATAACAGTGAAATACAATACAAGTAAAAAATAGAACGACTGAACAAAAATTAAATAAAAATAAAGAAATGAAAAAAGAAAATAAAATACAAAGTTAACGGATTCCAAGCCACGTCAGTTCACGACGTTTCGATTGTTGGTATCTACAATCGTCTTCGGGTGATAATTGGACTGATTCCTCCGAGAGATGACTATTTATAGGTCGTTCGAGTGCTTTCACTTCACTTTCACTATCCCCGCTTTCCATTTTCCCCTTCACTGGTTTAGTGGGAGATGACCATTTGGCGGGTGTTGTCCTTTTTCGCTTGATGATGGGTTTCCATACGCTACGTATCTCTACGCTAGCTTGGCTGAATACGTTGTTGGACAACATGTATGCGGCTTCCTTGAATTTTC
>WOGP01002165.1:0-17258 GCA_015342065.1 Leptinotarsa undecemlineata
GCAAATATCCTTTCAATTTTGATTTGAAAGAGTTTTTATTACGTTGCTCTCTCAGGTATGCGGGAAGATGATTGAAGAACTTTATACCTCTATATGAGGGGCTTTTTTCATAATATGATGAGCTGTGTGCAGGAATTCTGATGAGGTCTCCATTTCTAGTTGGGTAAGAAATATGCCACACCTAACAAAACTGAGTTCGTCGCAATTTCCAAAAAACTCTTTCGAAAGGAAAGAGTATAGCGAAACTATCAGAGAGAGCCTAAGGTCAGATAAGGACCCGTAGAGGCTACGAAGAAATTAAGATACTTGACAGAATTGTCCAAGGATTTGATGAAATTCGAAAACATTCAGACGATGTTGAAACGAAAGGAAGATAAGATTAACATCATGAGTGATGTAGTTGCCTGGTGTTGCCTCTATTATCTCATGACCTTCAATATATAATAGCTATTGCGATTGACTATGACTGACAAACCCAGGAAATAATAGGCTGAGGTGCGATTTTTAGGTTTATTTACGAATATCCTAGCTCTATTGACAGTGTGTTCGCTGAATGGGCTCTGGGACAGCAATTAGGCCAATTTCTGGATGAAGGAGAAACGAAACCAATCCACATGACGTTATCCAGGTCATCACTGTCAACGGCGAGCACTATAGGTCAATGATTACCAACATCTTTTGGGCTGAATTGGATGATATGAGCACCAGCGATATGTAATCTAAACAGAACGGATATACATGCCACAAAGTTCATGCCACATTGTATATTCTACATGTTGTGAACATGGGAAGCGTCTAATAAAAAATACTTTATCGTGATCTAGTTATAATTCTTCTTAAATACCTAGTGTTGGGACGGGATCTTATATTTCAGATGACTCATTAACATAAAGAAACATTGTTAAAGATGACTTTATAAAAAATCTAAGAACAAAGGGTAAAGTGAATCATAAAAATCTGTATTATTGAGGTAAGAACTCAAAGTGTGTGAGTTTATGATGAGGTAGTTTTCCATTCTCGTCGAATAGTGACTCCTAATCTAAATCAGCGACGTCTTCGTCCAGCACAGAATGTTTAAAGGACAAAATTGAGATCCGCCTTTCTATAGCTACACGCATGTATACAGTCAGTTTTGCATCTGCACGAGATGGTTTTGCGAATGTTAGAAGAAGCAGCATCTCCTTATGGACTCCCAACCTCAAGTCATAACCCATCCAGTCCATAACCTGGAAGTATGTTCCTAGTGGTTGAAACTAGTGTGGCTATATTGGGATTGGAGTAACTGGTCTCGAATTTGCTGTAACAATGGGAGCACAAATGTTGTTTACTGTCACTAGACAAGGACAATTAGCCTTTCCCTCTTGCTTCTGACATTTTTTGGGAGTTATCTCTGAGCTTCTCTATCTACTACAGCAATGATGTATCTTCCTTAGAAAGTTGTCAGACTTTTTTTAGACAAAACACCAGCACTACAAGAAAATCATTAAGGCGCTCTAAAATCGGTGCCCTTGCGAAAGTAGGAATTCACATTGGGTTTGATTCGTTGGAGATATAATCCATTTAGTAAAACGTTGAATATCAAAATGGCGAGCAGCCACAGTCCGTCGCGTATTTCTGATATGTACCGCTCTTGGTGGAATCAAATGTGCTGAGTCACTTGAATGCTTCCCATGAAAGTATCTATAGGAGAGAAACGACTCTTCAACCTTTGTTCGATGTTCCAAACTATCAAGAAAAGTGATGCTCGCGCATCAGGCAGCTTTAAAGCAGCTTTAAATCCTGTGGACTGATATTAGCAAGACCCTCCTGACTGTCAGAAATACTGGTTTTCCAATAACTTCAGCAGGATGATCCCCTCGAATCAGCTCCCACCCGAAGATCCGATTGGGAAGCTATTTTACTTATAAAGTATTTTGACCGTGGGAGCGCCATCATGCTCTTTTTGGTATTCTTCCCTTGAAACCGAAAACAACGGCACAGCAACGCTACCTCTGGGAGCTTTGTTGACCTCTGATACCCATGGATTCTGTCGATCCCACAGATGGTGTCTTAGATGGCAATGCCTCTACTTATCTAGGCTCACTCCAATGAGAGTATGTGGAGCCACATGGATGATCAACAGCATACGCATCTCCATTAGTTCGCAATCTCCAAACCTAACAGCGAGCTATGGCTCAATAACTATTTTAACGTGGCATTTTCCGCTTCATTTCATCGACAGACAACGCTGTTAATTATTGAAACGTACACTGGAGTACATGTTGGGTTCGAAGTTACGCAAACAATATTTTTCAAGTGTTTACGTGAAATTTGTTGCGGTAGGCACCAGGTATAATCGTAGTACGCGTATAATTCGAAAATGATTTAACCTTGTTTATCTCGACCCGATGTTTATTAACAAATTGCGCTTGTTGATCGGTTGGGTTTTTTTTTACCTCGGTGTTGTTTTTTTCCGGAATATTTCGAAGGTTTTTCATTAATGGATGTGTTAGAACACAACGGCTCCGGTACTCCAATAGCTATTTAGTATCAACTCATACAGTTCGGGCGTCAAAAGTTCACCTTTATCGTAACTTTTGAACGGGACAAGATTACAAGGTTGGACAAAGTTAACATTGAATTGATATAACTTTTAGGACTTTTGGATATCAACAAGCTGACGAAGTGAACTTTGTACCGTCCTATAGTCACTTCTTATTATCGTGTTCGGAAAGCACGAAGTCGAGCCATACTAAATTCTGTATCAGAAAAACAATAGATTTTTTATAGATGCATAGTGTATACATGGTGGCAAAGTGTGTCATTATCAGTTTTTAAGTTCTATAACGGTTGAACAGTAGTTCAAAACCCAAATCAACATATCTACTGTGAAAACAGTAGCTCTTGTAACTCTGAATATGGTGCTTCTCCCGTGCGAGTTCTTCTTCATCTGCAGTGGATTGTCATAACTCCAATTGTCTTTACGCATACAATTCGACAATCGTGAATTTGTTCAATCTTCTGAATTTTTCAAAGGTTTCAACAGTTATTGTGCAGCGGGGCAGGCACAAAGTATATGCTCTGCTGTTTCATCATTATTGAGATATTCGGATAAACAAGGTGCAAGATTTCATAAGGTACTCCGCTCTTGAGAAGACGACTCAGTCGTTTCATGGCTGCGCCAACAAACCTTTTTTTAGGTTCAGTCATTGGATCAGGGGTAACAACATTAAAAATGGATGTCAAACCCACAAAATGAATACAACAAAGTCTCAGGTCGGCTGAAAACAAGAGAGACCCACTATCAGCAGCAGAGGTTTATCACATACCTTACACTTATGGATAGGTAAACATCGGAACGACCAAAAGATTCATGGGAACAAGACTGAAGGAGCATAGACACCAGACAGCAGATATTGACAATTTACCTAATTCAGGAACAGATATTAGCCTACTAAACTACCTGAGTCAACATAAATATGTCTCAAGCAGCCGTAATATCCTGTCATTGGATATAACTCAGGATGTATAAAACTCTGAGGAAGCTAGCCAATCGCGCCAACAAAATGTCACTTTCTGATAATAACGAGGATAATAAAGATGTCTGTTTGCTTATTCACTTTTCACATTGTGGAATATTTCTGAGATAATTCAGTTGCAAGCACCTATTGGGTTCTGGATTGGACTTTGAAAAATCTAAGGGAGTGATGTCAGGTGATTTAGCTGTACACTTACTTCAATCAACCAGTGTGATAATTGTTATCCACGACTCGTTTTTAATGGGTTACAAATCCAGTCTGATACATGCATATCGCATGCTTAGTTG
Source organism: Leptinotarsa undecemlineata (assembly GCA_015342065.1). Classification (NCBI taxonomy): domain Eukaryota; kingdom Metazoa; phylum Arthropoda; class Insecta; order Coleoptera; family Chrysomelidae; genus Leptinotarsa; species Leptinotarsa undecemlineata. The sequence goes on from WOGP01002165.1 coordinate 3,806, forward strand.
GACAAGCAAGATAAACTACAAACAATCTCCCGAAGAAATATCGGTCTTTTTGTTAGCCTTGAAAATGTTTTTTATCAAATCGAACTTTTGGAACTTCTCAATCAATTCGTAACTTGTATAATTGCGATAATATTTTATCTCCAGACTATTTATCTACTAATCAAATTCTCTTACCTACCTCAATATTTTTGTAATCTACCGCTTAAAAAAAAAGTGCAGTTTGTGATAACGTGTTTTTGAAATTATTTTTATCAATAAAGATAATGTCGCACTCCATATTATCTATTTTAATGAAGGAATTCGTTTGAACCATTCCATTTTGGCCCGCGAGAATCGACAGTTGTGTTTTTTGGATCTTCATAATCCTGACAAGCACCAATGCTCGTTGATTATGGTACGTTATTTCTTCTCATTATTTGCTTTCGAACATATTTTGAATTACTGACTACTGATTACTAGCAGTTTTGTTGATTTTCATTAACGGTGCTATTTATTGTTCATTCGAAATGAAGGGTTTCGAAAGAAACTCAGTTAAAGTTCGTTGAGGAAAATATTCAGCGGTGCAAATAGAATATTTCTATATCAATTTTTGACAGATGCTTGACTGAACATTGAAAAAACAGTGAGCAAAACCTTGATATTTGATAGAACTTGGCGTGCTTTTTTTGTTTTGGCTCTTCTGGGCTCTTCCACTGGGACTTTTGAACATTGGTTTCGATCTCATAACCATATACGAATTTGCGATGTGCCGATATCTTCAGCAACTTCTCTAATAGTGATTCGACAAATCTTCATAACAATTTTTTTCAGTTTCTCAACATTTTCATTGATTTTTGATATGCTGTAGCATCCAGGAAGAGCGTCGTCACTCACATGAAATGCTTATACGACTTGTAAACATTTTTCTCTCAGAATACAATCACCGTACGCTACTGTCAATATTCCAAGTGTTTTTGGGCTCTTTCCTCCATTTTTTCACAAAATTTGATGTTAATTATTTCATTCATTTTTTAGATAGCAGAAAATAGCCGAACACGAGAAATATGTCTAACTTTTATACCTCTCACCAATAAACCAAACATGCGAAACAGCTGAAAATGTGTTCAAGACAAGTGAACCAACGTAAAAAATAAAAATAAAACGTCAATTGAATTAACGTAGTCCGCGAAATTTGAACATCCACCTTATATTTTGAACAGTACACTTATGTTTCCCCTGATAAGTATTTTAGCAAAAAGCGATTCGAAATGCATTGTTTCAGTGATAATGTGGACAAAACTCTTCTCATTAGTTTATTTAGAGATCTTAATTTTATTTGAAATTCAGTTAATAGAGATTGGAATATTATTAGTAGTATTTTTCATTTATTCATTCAACGGGTGGTTCCAATTGCAATTTGTTATAAAAAAAAGAATTTGTAAAATCTTAACTAAATTAAATAAATACACAATACAATATAAAACGCAATACATTAATATAGTGATAAAATCACAGTACAATTTTGTCATGTAGAAAAAAGAAAAAAAAAGTTTGTTAAATCTTAAACTGAACTATAGATGATAAATACATAGCACAATAATAATAATAATATGATATATGTATAGTATAAAAAGAAAACAAAATAATGATGAAATAGTATAGAATAATTAAAGGAAATGTTTTAGGGAATAATGCGACTCAGTTCAATTTTGATGGTATTTTTGGAGTTGCTATTCACACTATTTTGGCAGTTAGGTTTTGTTCACGATGAGAAAAACCAAAAGTTTGTTTTCAGTTTGTCCAAACATTCGACAAAATAGCAAATTGAACCTGATTTCGTTTCTCATGATGGAATTTCAATGATTTCACTAACTGTTCCTTGAGTAACTTTTGTGAAAGTCCAGTATCTGGTGTTTTCCTAATACCTATATTCGTTTCGAAAATGTAACGAATATTCATTCCAGCTTTTGTTTTTAAAACACATTCAACAAATACGTTTATCCACGATTGACGGATGAGTATCCACCCCGCGAATGGCGGGCGAGCAGCCATTGCAAATATACTGACTGAGTATATTTCCAGAATCAATACACAGTCCAGTCACGCAACTTTTCCAATCTAACGCTTAAAGACAACTCCAGTGGTCAGTTGATTCTTTCTTTCACCGATCCAAAAAAATTGGGTAGATTAATTTCGTAGTGGCTACGTACCCGCCAATCGCGGAGTGAATGCTCGTCCATCAATGACGGCTAAATAAAGTTGAATGCGGTTATGAACAGGGGCTGGAAAGAATATTCGTTACATAAGAAGACCTGAACACTGTAAAAAAATTAAAATCGTTGGATATGTACCTTTTGAGTTTTCACCCCTCACACTGTGGAAGTTTGAGCAAAACTGTTCCATTAGTAAGGTTAGGTATATGTTGCATGCTTTCTTGAATTGCGGGTGGTTTATCTACCAACCCACTTAAAACAACTCTATTTAGCGCGACTTCTACAATCGCAATATTATGTTATATTATTGTCACTCGTACAAGCCGATAAAAAACTCGCCGATTGTATTACCGGAGAGCCGCAGGAACTCAGTTTATACCTACAGTACGGAATCGTGACATTAGAAACTTGCCGATCAATTCAAGGTCTTCCATCTCTTGTATCTCTTCAATCATGAAAAGTTGCGGAACGCGGCACAAATAATCGTGCGTGGATTTCGTTGAAATGCAATGGAAAATTTCGAACAATTCCTAAACCACGTATCGTAAAACAAAATTTGCATAACAATTGAAAAGAATGGAATGTCAGGTTCTCTCCTAGTCAAGAAGCGGTATCTCTGTTTGATTAATGTTATGGGACTGTACGATACGGTGTATTCGAATAACACAGTAAACAGTGAACCGCAAAAATTGTTGTGAGGAAGCTGTATTGTTATATAATTTTATTTGAATACGTTACAGTGTGTATGTTTTTGTTCCAACGGAGAATTTGATGTTTTATAAAGCTCAGACAAGTCCTTCTTTGGAGTATTGTTCTCATGTAAGAAGCTCTGCCCCCAAGCATACCCTGAAGTTCCTGTATTCCATCCAGAAAAGAGCTATCCGCCTGATTGGAGACGTGAACATCACATGCAACCTTGACAGCCTGGAACATCAAAGAAATGTTGGATATTTGTCTCTCTTTTATAGATACCTTCATGGAAAGTGTTCAAGTGACTTGGCATACTTGATTCCACGAGAGAGGTACATACGCAAAATGCGCGACGGGCTGCGGCTGCTCATCTTTCTGAGGTTCAACTCAGTACACCTCGAACTTCACCGTTAATGAACTCTTCCATTTGAAGTACTGTGTTCATGTAGAATAAACTTCCTGAGAATGTTTTTTCAAACGAATTTAATCTCCAACGATTCAAATCCAACGTGAATTTTGCACAGGCACCGCTTTTAAAACGCCTTGGGGGTTTTCTTGTAGTAGTTGTGTTTTTTCCTCAACAAAATAACACCTCTTTTGTCAACATCTATTGTTGAAGGTACAGCTATTTTCTTGTGACTTTACCCTCAACGACAAAAAATCGACTTTTTCGAGCTGTACCCAAATCTATCACGATTGAGCTTCTATTCAAATGAAAACTCACTAATGTACCTTCCACTGTTGTTCTACTGATTACTTCAGCAGTATTCCTACTACTTTTTACTATTTTTCTGCCTCACGTTGGGCGCCATATATAAAAATTCTTAATTCAACAAGACAATATATGATTATTGTATAGGAGTAGTTTTTCCATTTGACTGAACTGAATGGCAATTAAATGTTTGTATAAAACTACTCAGTTCAAAAAGTAATATATATATAAAATAAAAATATATTGGACCTAATGTAGAAACAATGTTACGCTTATTTGGAACCAAGAAATGAATTGGTAGCACATTGCAAATACAAAATAACCTAGGAATGTTTTACTCTGTGGATGAATCAAAATAGCCTTAGAAACAATCCTTTGAAAACTATCACTTTCACAATGGTACAATAGTACCCTCCATTTTTGAAACTGGATAGATTGAATAACATGAGAATTATGTTGTCTTCAACAAAATATAATTTGTGAAGAGGTACCTCAACATAGTTGTACCTTTTGATGTTATATTGAAGTTTGAACAACTTCCTATTGTCCATATACTGTGATGAACTCTCTTCAACATTTTTCACACAATTTGAAACGTAAATCAATAGAAAATCAAAATGTTCACCTGGGAAATTATAATTTTCTACGAGAGAAGGTGCATGGTTTGAATGATATGGTTTTCATGACACTTATTGTTCATTTTCGAACAGCTTCTCCAAAAAACATTTGCGGTAGTAACTTTAGATCGCTGCCGCCATAAAACAAACAAAATTGTTGCTTGTTGATGAAGAAGATGGTACTATCGTAGAAAAAGAGACAAACAGTATCCTACAAATGATCCAATTGTATTATTGATGAAAAGAAGGAGGAGAAGTGGTCCGACCAGACTGCCTTGGGATACATCCTTCCCAACTGTTGAAGAAGAAGACTCCCACACAGTGTCATATAATGGTTATTTACTATGTTGGTCTAGCCGATGATGACATGAGCTTCTTTGGTTCAATGGTCAAAGGTGGAATAATCAATCGCTGCTAATAGAGAAGTCAAGGTGCAAAACATTTACCCGTTTTGAGATGATGGGAGCAATTGAATTCACACCAGCTGCAGAATTGGAGGAACTTTAGAATCTACCTATTTACCTCTGGTGATATGTTTGTGGTCTGACAGGTAACAATACTGCCGATTTCCTTGTGAGAGTGGACCAGAATACATTATTGACATCGCCTCACTTTTGTGGGATACCAAATATCTGGACTACAGGAATAGTTTCAGTCTTCTGGCAAACTTCACCAGGATTGGTCGATTCCAAGTCATGCCCAATTGCATGAAAATTGCATCACCCTCGAACAATTTGAGATGTACAATTGTATTTAATGTTTCATAGGTCGTTTCCCTAAAGTATAGGAATGTCTTTAATATTTTTTCAAGTATATATGCAAAATGTATCCCCACATGGAAGATTTCTTGAACAGTGAAGCTCAAGGTGTACTGAGTTGAACCTCAAAATGATGGGCAGCCACAGTCCATCGCGTGTTACTGATATGTACCACACTTGGTGGAAACAAAATGTGCCAAGTCAGCTGGACACTTTCCCTAAAAGTATCTATAGAAGAGAGACGAATCTCCAACCTTTTTTTGATGTTCTAGACTATCAAGGTTGAAAGTAATGTTCGCGTCTCCAATCAGGGGGATGGCTCTTTTCTGAATCGAGAAAACCGATGCCTGGTTTTCCGTAGCAATCAATTGAACCGGGTTACTTTCACCTCAATACGATATCACCTCTAGATCCTCATAAGGATATACAACTTCCTGTTTCCTGTGAAGATGTGTATCCACAGCCCATGTCCTGGAATATTAATAATAAACAAAATTATCGTAATTAGTACCATACAAATGTGGAAAAAATACCGTAGTAAGCCCTTAAAGCTTCTGGGTTTTTCAGAAATTTGGGTGAAATAGACTAATCAAACAGCAGAAAGAAAAGTGGTTCAAAAGAACCTATAATAGTAGTTGCACTTTAACTAGGCCTTCAACAGGTTCCCATTCCAACAACAAAACGACGTGTTTCAAAATATTGCTACTTGTCCTCGAACCAGCTCATAAATTTTATCGGAATCAGGATAATTAACTGTTGAGTAAATCTCCTCAGTAGCGCATGATTTCAATCAGTACACAATTTCTAAATCTATTTTAATTACGGTATTTACTTAGTTTCAAGTTTAATTCGAACAGATGATCTTGGATTTCTAGAAGAGTAACGTGACGATCGATGTTAGTATAAATTATCGCAATTAGAAATGTCACTCCGTTTAGCTGGCTGCACGCTGTGATATGTTTCATACGGACCGGACGATACCTGCCATCTGACTGGCACCGCGAGAAGATTTTACTGTTTCTGACATATATTTATTTATCGTATAGGTTCAGAAGCTGTTTTTTTTTCTTGATGGGATCGTTTATGAAGATACAGATCATTATTCAGGAGGAATAATTCAAATAGAAAACGTACAGTGTGGACGTGCAAAGTATCCACCTCTTTTTTTATGTTGAAGAAATCAATTAACTTTTCCGACACCCATTTCTTGAAATTATCTCGTTGTAATAACTTCTAGCTTTATGATCTAGTATTATAATCATGGTATGATGACGCCTACCTCTCTGATATGTATGTGTAGCGTTAATATATTTCATCCCTTCTTCTCTATATGTCAGCATTTTCTTCAAGAATTATATCCTGAGTAGTCGAATAGGCTGGCTTGCATCAATATTTTGCTATTATTTCATTGATTTTTCGTACAGTTTGCACGCAAACTCCTGTGACCTCAGCATTTAACCTTAAAAGTTGAAGTACAATATTAGCTACAATTTCACTTATAATTACCATTCCTTCTTACCTTCACAAGAGGAATTTTCATTCCATCTGCCGTTGATTTCGCTTGCATAAATCTTATATACTTCTGTTCATTTCTCTGCTATGTCCATTGATAACCTCGTTTTTAGTTCATTGTTGAGAAGCATTTTCAGACAACAAATAACTCATAGTTTACTACACAGAAGTATTTCCGCACTAACTGTATTATCATGATGCTCGCTACACGAGTTTCTCGGTGGTAATGAACTCGCGCCACACTCCTCCGGCTGATCTACTGCGCACCCCATATTCAGAGGTACAGCTAGATTTGTCAAGCTGGTAATAACTATAGAGTAGCATCACTTGTTGCCGAGAGAGAGAGAGAGAGAGAGAGAGAGAGAGTGTTATCAACGCTTCACCATACACAAGACAAACACTGCGATAGAACGGGAACAGGAAGTGGGGTTTCGTTTCTCTTTCTATAGTTTCTTATGTGGGGGCGCGCACTAAGACAGGCAACAAACAGGCACATGCCACAGCGGGAACGGGTCCCAGATCGTCCTCCCACCCCTGCTTCTTTCCTCTTCACCATGCTCCTTGGCCATGGATTTCAGTGCCCTACAAATATTGACACGTCTTTGGAGAACTTCGAGGTAAAATTAGTATGTGTTATCTAACTATACCCTGTATAGTATGATTTGTCCAATGAATTATATCCTCCTCATTCAATATGGTGTCAGAATCCGACGGGGAAATCATGGTGAACAATACTAGTATTGAGCTATTGAATACGAGAGGGGAAATAGGAAGAAGAACCGAGCAGGAAGAAAGTGGGAGACAGGACACGGCATTCTCCCTACCGTGGTGGGCGTAGAAGGCAAAGGACAGGCAGCGCCCCGTCATGTTCCCGTCCTGTGCCGTTTTGTGGTAGTGTGCACATTGCAACGCGGTATTACTATGGCAATATCCCAAAGTTTAGCTAGTGACACTGAGTGGACTCGCAATCATTCATTTTTTTAGCACACCTCAGAAGGCCGTCATAAATGAGGACACTGGTGACATCCCCCGCTGCAGATTGGTAACTTCATTCATAATTGTATTATTACCCAAGTTATAAGATAACCCTCTGTTTATTTAAAACATCCCCTGACCCCACCGTTTGGCGCATCCGCTGTCGCATAGATTTACGACACAATTACCAACATGCAAAAACTATTTACTGACGATTACGCACATAAATATCTGTCAATTAACACAGTTTCGAACTTTTTTCAACATTGAACTGATAATTGCAAACTTTGTACGAGTTATTTTAATAATCACTCGCGATGGTTAATAACAGTAAATTATACTTGTCATGCAGATACGAAACTAAGAATTTATGACTTTTCGGCGCATACTGTACGATGCATTAAGGATATGCGTCACTGTTGCCAACATCTCTGGGTCAAGTCCAAATTTATTTCTATGTACGAGCGAATTTATGTCGCTGTGAACAAGACGGAAAATGCTGGAGTTGAGTTCCGCAATATCGACGTAAATGGATGAATGTTTGGAAATCTCTCTCGTAAAAAACATTTTTTCCATTCAAGTTCATCACCCAGACAAACAATACAAGGTACAGGGTTTTTGTTTGTCAAAACCTAAAGCATTAGCAATGCCATGTTTTGGTCCAATGAAACTGCTTGCATCGCCCTCTCTTCTCAAACAGGATCTGGATCTTCCACCTGGATCTGGATCTTCCACCTGGAGGATCCTCCTCCAGGTGGAAGGGGTTCTAACAGTTCTACTGAGGTATACAGACATCTGCTCCCTGTATGACCAACCATGAGCAGTGTCTTTTGAAGGATGTTACAGGCTACTATATCCACGTGGTTCTTGCCAATATGACAATTTACTCTGCCTAGGCCAGTAAATTCATCTTCTTTATGTCAATGATATCAAACCATGTATCAGGAATGACGACAGAAGGGGGTATAGTACTCCGCCCTGTAGGCAACTCGTGAAAAATAGCGGAGTGCTAGCTCTATTTGAGTTTTGAAACATTCAGTCAATCTTACTTAGCCGATGTGCTGATGTGCTTCACAATTAATTACCGTTTTTCTTTCAAATTGACGATTCGAACGAGAATTCAATTTAATTCCGCAAACTGTCTATTTTCAAAAAGCTGTCGATTTGATTTAAACCCATGTATCATTTGTAGTCATTTGTTGTACAGATGCAGTTGATGCCATTTATTTCAGATTGATTTGGAAATTTTCTTCACTGCTGATCAGGTCGATCTTTTTATGTCTTACTCATTTGATGGGTATCAGTTTGTTGATATTCTTAGCCATAAATCTGTGAACCAGTTAGCCTCGGCAGGGACGCCACAGGGTTCCAATCTTGGTCCGCTGATAGTTTCATTGTTAATTGTTCCTTCAAAATTATTTTGTACGGATGACTTGTAGATTTTCAACACGATAGATAGTGATTCTGACAGACTGAGTAACTCAAATTGAATATTTCCAATTATTTCATCGTTTTATATAGTCGGAAGTATCACCAATATCAAAGATTGTAAGGTAATCAATGACTTGAGCATTATCTTTGAATATAAATTGACCTTCATTGTGAAGATTTGTTGTCCAAAACTGATGTTTACTGTCTCGACAATTCTATACATCATTGTATTGTTATAACTACCAAACAAATGTATAATAATTTCCTGTAATGGGGTGTTTCACCTGTTGGAAATATATATATTTTTATCTATCTGACTGACATGATATATATTCAAACGAATATTCCAGAATAAATAAACTAATCGCTCATTTAAAATAAACAATCACGAAATATCGACTTTATAATCGACATGCGTCGGCTGCATTTCAAAACCTCTATTTTATTTAAACGAAAAATCGTGAATAATACATTAGAAGAATTATAAGGTATACGTTTTATCAACCGTCGTTTAGTAATAATTACGAGAAATGTCGCTAATGAAACCGACCCTTTGCGAAAGAGGTGATCATTACCGGCAGAATGCCGGAAGAGAAAAAAATGCGAATGAAGTATACGTGCGGGAAGGGAGAATATTAAATGGGGCAATTTAGTGACAAAGGATCGTCGACCCTTATTTCACAAAGAAAAGATATACTGACCTGTTTCACAAAAAACGAATACTTGAATTGAGTTAAAACCTTCGTTATAAAAAGAATCCAATGAAAAAACACTTTGTGTTCTCAATAGATTCTTAGATAAAACATACATGAATATGTCAAGTGCCATCTTTACGTAACGTCATAATTATATGGGAGATGAAGGGATATACAAACACCTATGATAACATCTTAGCATATGACAGCATCCATGAAGGACCACGCCAATAGACACACACACACACAAATTTCACTTCGGTCCTTGCAAATATCTGTCTCAGTGTCTCTTTCTGACACACTCTCTACTGAAAACCTACCCAAATCAATCGTTATAACAATGCTAAGTCCTATCAATAACCTGTCCAGTTGAATTCCATTTTGAATACCATTTTGATGGTACTTACTTACAACTACAACAGATCCGAGTAACTATACGAGTTCAAAGCCGCTCTTCACCCAACTGACTATCCAAACATCCATTCAGTGACAGCAAACTCATACCCAACACCTCAAAATTCTGGTTGAACAGACTGCACAGCCAAAAGCTTTTCTCCCTTATATCCATGAAGTTACCGACAAAGTAAGCCGAATTTTAAAAAGGCACAATATAAGAACAGTATCCATAGCTAAAAATCAAATCTCCACCCTTTTAGGAACACTGAAGGACATGAAATACCATGTTCTACCTGCCCCCGAAACTACATCGGCCAGACCAATAGAATAATTTCCCAGAGCCTTTGAACATAGATGAGCTGTTCGCAGACCAGGTCCAGCCTCTTCCCTCTTCAACATCACCATGCTTCAAAAATACCGAAACCATTGCTACGGAATGGATCAAAAACACATTCAGCTTCTGGTGCAGGAGTTTTCAGTTGCCAGACCCAGGACAGAGATATCAACCTGCCTAGGGACATATGCGACTCTATTTCAAGGGTTAATAAAAGTCAAAGAAAATATTATAGGACAGTCAAGTGGCATTGAAAGCTCTTGGCTCCTACAGAGCAACGTCTAAATTGGACACCTCAATAGGAAGACTTAAAATTGTCTCTGGTCTGCAAGAAGATTTATGGACTTCTGGAAAAATCTTCCAGAATTGGCTCACTTCAAAGCTTTCATTCTCCCTTTGAAACTTGAAACCAAACAATTGTTGGACTACAGTAGGTATAAACTGTCATCACAGGTCACCGTCGTCGGAATCATAATATGCACAGACTCAGACTGTTAGAAGACAATGTGTGTTAAATCTGTTTGGAAAATGAAAAAACTGCAGAGCATATACTTTGTGTCTGACCTGCAGTGGATCAAATTAGGTTTTCACAGTTTCGCAGAGCCCCACTCTTATCATCTCTTATCATCAATCGGCTTTGTTAAGAAGCTGGGTTTATTTGGTCGAGTGTTAATAGGTGTGAGCCACAATAAACCCTTGCGACTTGCGGTGGAGGATAATTCGTGAAGCCATTGAAATTGAAAAATGTCCCAACTGCATTAATAAATATGATGATTCACAGACACTAACGCAATCATTGAGGTCATTATTGTTTTGCCACACATTTTAAGGTAACACACGTCAATCAGAAAGTCAAAAATTCATTTTTTGGGAAGTCGTACAGATACACGACTCCTAACTCCAATGCCTCTGATCGATACTACTATCCAGGAGTATAGATACTAGACCCAAACAACAACCCCCAACAAAGTTATCGAAGCAGAAAACGGAATTGTCTATCCTGACATTGAAAGCATTTATCTTTTTTGGAGAAAATCGATGCCTTGGTTTTTGTGGCATTGAACTGAACCTGGTTACTTCTACTCCAATTGGAAATCTCTACTTCCACTAGATCTCCATTGAAATATGAAACCTTCTACTGCCGATGAAAATATGCATCCGCAGCCACAAACCTAGGCTCATCTAGAGTTATCAACCACTGAATTTTCACTAGATAATTATTTTGCCCGCAATGAATAGTTATGAACCTTTTCAGTGTTTCGGTCACATACCAATAGATCTCCATGAAACACGTAACATTTGTGACTCACATGAAACTAATAGTTCATTGAACTTCGGTCACTTCAAACCGACAAGTATGTCCTTAATTCCTAGTGATTTCGGTCTTGTTCGACTCCGGCGGTTTCCTCTAATTCAAGCATTACCATCGGATCGAATCGCGCTATCTCCTTACATGCACACGAGTATCACTTGATATGAGATAATGCGAATTCTTCGACACTTTTTCTTCATTAGTTTCGAGTGACGCATTATCCGCTTGATGAACTTTCCATACTGTTGCTGCTGATGGGAATGCCAAGGCGATGGCTACAAAAACGAGTGGAGCTACAAAAACGAGTGGATTACTGGAAATTTGGAAGGAGACAGTATCAGAGTACAGGGCGTTTCTTCATAGCTGCATTTTTTTAAGGACATACCGCAAGCACTACAGAAAACAGTGTTGTGAGCTTTTGAGACGCAGCCTTTGCAATTTCATCGACATGATTGTGCCAAGTCATTTTGGTGTTCATTTTGAGGAGGTTTCTCTGTCTTCACTTTGAAAAAAGCTTCGCATGAACGTATAACCTAAAGATTTCAATTACTGAAAATATATTTCATGTACACTTTGTTATACCCCCATTATTTCTGTGACATATGATATTACTTTCCTATGCATCACAAGGCATTTTATGATTCTAGCCAGAGGCATCCATGCGACATCTGCACTGAATCATTTCAAAAAGGGAAGTGATGAACTACTGCTCTTTGTTGAAATGAACATTCTTTTTGAAACTTCTTTTTTGCTGAGCAACTCCAGTAGGATCACATTTTAATTTTGTCCTTTGTGCGCAAAACAAAAATATTTTGACACCATTTGTCCGGATTTATCAATTTTTGGCCAGCAAACCCAATAACAATACATGCTGAGACAACTGGCAACACCGCAAGTAGCAAAAGACGTATAATTTTCAAATTATTCAAACATTTTCATAAGGAGTCAGTTTGGTGAAAACAAAGAACCGGAAATTATTTTCTAAGCAACTGAGCAGAGGAATAATCATTTCTTCAACTTGAGAAAACACTTGACATTTTCTTATTTCTGCCAACTGACTGAAAAGTGTCGGTGATCTCTGATTTCTTCTCATAGTTTCAATTCCAAGTTCCAGTTATGGAAATAATATGGCGGTACCACTGCTGGAATAGATTTTTAATTATTGGAACGAGGTCATTTGCAGACAAGAGGCCAAATAGCCCGAAACAGATCTGCTAGTGAGCCCATTCCAGTGGTTGAAAATCGATTCCGTCAGTAGCATTGCCAACAGAATGTACAAGAATAACTTCTATGAAAAATCCTGCACTGGAATCTGTCAGGGAGTATTTGTTTTCTGGTAGATGTCAGTCCATGAACCTACAGTGTAGGTGAGTTGAGACTCGCCTGCACAAATTGTTCTCTTAGATAACGAACTGAAGATAACGTTGTAAAAGATGAACTACTCATGTTAGCTACATATGCGGAGCAATGCAGACCAGTGTTTTCCGCAGCAGGGTTTTACGAGTTCAATAGAAATTTTTTGACTGCAACATTATTTGCCATCCTAACGCATCTTGTATTCATCATACAATTCAACATAATGGTTGTTCAAGAAAACAAGTGGAGAACAATGTTGAAGCAGCATAAAATTTCACCACCTTTGGGTTAATGGTAAATATTTATTTATTTATTTGATCCATACAAACTTGTTAAGTTTTATTACATGGATTCCTATTATTAACAATATATACAGTGTAAATTCAACTTGAAAAAGAAATATATTTTTATTACGTACCTACTATAAGAACTGTTGGGGTACAGATTTAGGTAGATTTATTTTCACGAAGATA
>WOGP01002166.1:0-17533 GCA_015342065.1 Leptinotarsa undecemlineata
CCCAAGAGGATCGTTCATAACCGCATATACCCCTGTGGCCAGTCAGCTGGCCACAGGGCCACCCTACTCATATCTGCCACTGACCAGGAGTCCGGCGACCCCGTCCGTAAGGCCACATTGACTTCCCGGTATATTACAAGTCATATGTTCGACATGTTTTTAGCAAAACTGAATAAAATCAGACCAATAACAAAAATATAAATTTGTATCGGAAATGCAACTTGGCATCAAGGAGCGATGCCATTCTAGAACTGACATCTGACGTCTACGAAAACNTTGGAGCTATTTAAAACATATTTGAGTGACCAGAAACAGTGCGTCAAATTTAGGGACACAATAATCGAATATGGTGGTTCTGGGACCGATTATTTTCTCAATATATATTGATGGCCTATTTTCTGCCAAGAGCTGCAGCGAAATCAATTATTTCGCAGGTGATACTGTTTCAAACTATGAAGGGAATAACTGGAAAAAGTTTGAATTTGCAGCAGAAACAGACTTGGACTGGTTTGACTATTAATTATTATCCATAGATTTAAGTAAAAACCGAGTTGAAAATATATTCCGTCTTGCACATTGCTTCTTGGTTTAATAATAGATAGGCATTTAAAGTGGAATATGCACTTTGACTTCGTGGTCAAAAGTTACTTTTCTCGTTTATGCGGAAATAATTGAAAAATGTGACTTTGATATTTTTCAAACTGTTTATCAATTTTGTTAAAGCTATTTTCCGGTTTTTTTTTTGCCGTGGTATATGTGTGCTTGCTTGTGGACTTGAAACAGTGTGTTCTTGAAACAACAGCAGGAGAATTTTAATCACCAATATCATAAAGTTGCTAGTGTGCGGCTAGCCTTAACGACACCTCATGGCCCCCTTTACTATTTTTTTTCATGTTTCTGTCTGTTTTGTTTGTCATCTTGTTTCTTCTTCTTCTTGTTCGTTGTTTCTTTTCATTTTGTTTTTCTTGATGTTTCACTAACTCACTAATTTGTACTTACTCTCTCGAGTACAGGAAAGAGTTTATTATCGTTCCTTTCTGTCCAATCAGGTAGGATGATGGAAAAAGTCAAATGGAATTTCATGTAAAGACATTCAACCATTTATCATTTTTCTCGGGGCGAACGTTCTCATCTACTACCGTCATGCTGATTCAATATTTAATTGGAATAAAAACATCACTCTGAAATATCATTTGCAACTTCGAACTGGATATTGAATGAAGCGATCATCTTTGCGTTGCAGTTCCGAGAATATGATTGTTAATCTCTTTCGAGTGGCTTCTGTTAAGGATTTGATAGCTCTTGATGAAACTTTTCTTTTATTTTAATTTGCACATTTAGAAACTGAAATTCATAAATTTCTTGACTAGGCGAGCTCACGAAATTTGTATAAACTTGATACTAGTTTTGGAAAAAATATATTTCTGAGATTTTTTCCAGTATATCTAATAATTTCATCTGGGCATTGTTGTCATGTCTACTAGAAATTTCAAATAGAGCACCCTATATATTTTACCTTCTTTTGAATTTAAAAATACGTCTATGTTCAAATTTTTGATGAACAAACAAAACTCATTGTTTTCTAATTGAATTAGTATTCAAATAACCAGTATGGATAAATTTTATTAACTATGTTCTGAATGTTCATGGAAAAAACTGTCTAATCCATTTGAGAAATAATATATAGGTCTACAAAAATGTCCGAGATCATATATTTCTATATTTCAAAGATCTTACTGTTCTTCTTTTTTAAAGTTTAAAATAATAATACTCAAAAAAGATGAATGCATCACATGTTATCTGATGTAGGTATTTGATATTCAATTTTTCATTCACAAAGAAACATAAATTATATAATAATTAATATTTCAGAAACTGTCACGAGTATAGGACATTGGTGATGACACAAAGTTCAAAAATTGGATAATATACAGGGTGTTTCTATTTGGAAAAAATGATTTATAGTTGTTTATCAATAAATACAAACGGATACGTATTTTGAAAACACTCTATATGAAATAATGCCCAAGTTTTCTCTAGAATGAAAACCATCATAGATTATGTGAATGCGAGAAAAAAACACAAAATAATTAATATCCGAAGTAATTTCGATTTTCACAGTTTGAGCTGTTTTGCATATTTAGTTTTTTGGTGAGAGGCGCTCTCAAAGTGGTGCCTGTGCGAAAAAGTGGAGATTCACATTAGATTTGAATCGCTGGAGATCAAATCCATTTGGAAAAACGTTCTCAAGAAGTGTATTACACATCAACGCCGTTCTCCAGATGAAAGAGTTCTTAAACAGTGAAGTTCGAGGTGTACTGAATTGATCCTCAAAACTATGTCTGCCGCGTATTTCTGATGTGTGCCGCTCTTGGTGGAATCAAATGTGCCAAGTCACTAGAACACTTCCCGCAAAATACACACTATAGAAGAAATACAAATCCCCAACCCTTCTTTGACGGTCCAGGCTATCAAGGTTGCACATGATGTTCGTGTCTCCAATTAGGCTAATGGGTCTTTTCTGGATGGAATCCAGCTATTTCAGGGTATGTTTGGGAGCAGAGCTCCATACATGAGAACAATAATACTCCAAAGAAGGTCTGATCTAAGCTTTATAAAGCATCGAAAGTTGCTGAGGTGTGTACAGTTTTCTGGTTCAAAATAGTGTTCCAAGCTTTTGAGAAGCAGCAATTCCAGCGATATGTTCCAGCGACATATTCCAGCAACATGACTATGCCAAGACATATTTGTGTCCATTTCAACCCCCAACAAACTTATCGAAGCAGAAAGCGGAATTGTCTGACCTGATATTATTATATCAAGTCAATATCTCCTCAGTCATGAACTCATTTGTCCTTCAAAGATGGCTATCGGTATCAGGTTCGAAGACATTAATATTCTTAGAGAAAACCGATGCCTGGGTTTTTGTGGCATTGAATTGAACCTGGTTACTTTCAGTCCAATTTGAAATCACCTCTAGATCCTCTAGATTCCTGCTGCCGGTGAAGATGTGCCTCGGTAGCCGATGTCCTGGAATCCAAAAGGAATGACGAGACAAGTTTGCTGTCGGCTGCAAAGCAGTATAATAGATTCTTGTTTTTTTTCCAATAAGTTGTTGATATATAATAAAAAGAGGGTTGGAGACAATATGGATCCCTGGGTAACACCATCGTTGATGGTGAAAGTATTCGAGAGATATCCATCGACGTCTACTTGCAGGGAAGGTTCTTTCTATTAGGAAGCTGAAGAACCATATACACAGAAATAATCCGACAAGTTTGGCCAAACCTGGCTGAGTTATAAAGCGAATTTTTTCCTCATGATGAACTTATATATTTTTGAACATTCAATACATAGCGCTCGCGAATAGCTCGTGAATGTTTCGTTAAACTTATGAATGATGAAAATAATGATAGGAAAAGTCGATCTCCTTGATATCTTTCTTTGAGACATACCTACTTATTCTATAGTTCTACTATCATGTTCTAATTCAAAATTATTCACTGGTGTATTCTCATAAATAAATCTTCCCGACTTAAAGTGAATGTAACGTTTGAGAAACTTTTAAAAATAGTTTAATTAAATTAATGTAACAATTTAAAAATAACAGCCCTTTCTGTAGGCGCAATGAAACGACAAATAAAACATCTTTTTCCCCCTCATTTAGTTGATTTACTCAAAGACATATCATGTTCTTGCCGCTTTTCTTTCGACACCTCTCGAGAAAAAAATGCAACCCGAGATTAATTACCAGAATGCTTGACGTTTTGAGAAACAAGTATTTTTAAAATTCATCGAGAAGGGTTTTGGATATTTTATTTTTGCTTTGCCTAGCCGAATTGTCGAGGGGGTTCGAAATAGGATGAGTATTTTGTGAATGTGTAAACATCGTCCTCGAGCAGCTGTCGACTATTTCTTCGGCCATAAGGTAACTTGCTGTGCGTCCTCTTTCTTAGAGGACCTTCTTTCTTCGGACATTTTGACCCGATAGTCCATGGGATTAGATACAAAATTCCAAACTAGTATAGAAGTCGCGTTAAAAAGTAAGTGAAACGGTAGTAATAATAATTAATCTTTATTTCCCGTTGATAGTTACATGTATGGAAATTGTCAAGCCTAATTCTAAGGTTATCAAAAGTATTTTAAAAAAATAATAAAATATGAATTTAGGATAAGGTAGTCACATACATTAATTTTCAATTAAAAATTCGGAAAGCGAATAAAAACATTTCTCCAATGAAAAATGTTTGAAGTCTTTTTTGAAAGGTCTCACGTTTTTATGCTGTTTAATGATATCTGGGGGTTTGTTAAAAATTCGTGGCCCCATGTACTGGGGAGCAAAATATGCAGTACCTATTCACTTTCGCAAATAGAATATACATGGAGTGTTTATTTCTTGTATTATATCCATGAATATCTTAATTCAATTCGAACAACGACCTATTTTCAAAAATATAAACAGCTATATCAAAATTGTATATACATGGAACAGGTAAAATTCCGTACATTTTGAAAATAGGTTTACATGAGTCCCTAGATGAAATATGTACTAAAGTACGGTATACTATGTCCCCAGAGACATAGTATACCTAAGCCTTGAATTAATTTGGGTGTAGTAAATTTCCAGTAGCTGTGCCTCATTGAGAACATTTCAAAGATTCAAAAAAAAACATTCAGGAAATTCAATTTGCCCATTAGTTCATTACAGTGGGCTGTGCAACTCAAAAATTCATCTAAAGATACCCCAAAAAATCTGACAGATTCTTGAGTGTTTGTCAAAATTGTCTGTTTTACTCTAAAATCAAGATTTTGTATTGGCTTCTGACGATTGTGGAAACGTACTACCTCTGTTTATTCCGTATTGAAATATAAAAAACGTTCATTGAAAAAAATTTATTTATTATTCATCACATCACTCCAATTAGCATTCAGTAAATTAGTGTCAGATGAAGACAATACCAAAGATAAATCATCTGCATAGGCAGAGTGATGAGAACTTTTTAAAATGGAATAAATGTAATTAATGTACAAAATAAACAACACGGGTCCCCAGACGGAACCTTGTGGGACACGCATATCAAAATACAGACATTCAGATTTTCTATTATATTTTGTATTATTAGAGTTTATTCGTATAGATACATATTGTGTCCTGTCCACAGAAATTATTCAATCAATTTTAATTCTTATAGTTTTCCGTGGTTTACACAGTCAAAGGCTCGACTTAAATCGCTGAAGATTGCTGCTGGACATTCATCAGCAGACTGGTTAGAGTTTGACGATAGTCGTGTCACGAAGTGTTCTGGCGATGTATTGAATTCATTGGAGCCTCTGGAGACACCCTACATTTTGTTTTATGACAGAGAGAATATTGGTAGATCAAGATTTCCAGATGATGTGGTGCTGCAGGCGAATTTTCCTGCAGCTGAAAAAGCAAATACTCCACTGAAATCAATGAAGTCGCCCCGGAGCGCCAATTAATTTTTGTTGATGTTTTATAATTTCATAATTTGTATTTTGGAAGTGTTGTTATTATATTTTATTTTACTTTTGAAAAAATAACCGATCCTTCTGGCATTCCATCGGTTCGTTTCAAAAAATTTATTAATAATAACTTCTTGAATAACTAATGAGAATAAATTCTATATTTCCAGTCTTTAAGAAATAAAATATAGCTCTTAAAAACGTGTCTTGATGGGGCAGGACCCGTAAGAAAACTTTCCGCCACAACTAGGAAAACTTCCCCTCTTATTGAAAAAACTTTGAGCGGAATATCCCCAAACAAAACAAATTAAGTGGATGAAATAGAAAGAGGGTTGGAAGTCATTGTCTCTGAAAACGTCAGAATTAAAATTCCATCCGAGTATTCATGTTTCAGTTGAAAATGGATAGCCTTTGTTCTAATGGATTGCCATTGAAATATGCTGGTTAATATTTCAAAGGAAACAATACCCGCCACTTTTAAACGAGAGGGTTAGTGCAACGTTGAGAGATATGTATCGGAATTTGGGTAGTTTCAATGTTCAGTTAGGAGGTGATAATAAATCAATTTGATACGATGTTATCTCTATCACACTTTTCTGAGTATTGTTTCTAACCAAGCCGAACTGAGACAATTGATAATAGCCATTTTGTTGAAGCTACATCTATCAAATTAGTTTGTTATTCAGTCTTTTTTGTCAAATCATCATGGACGGATTTAGCACTCATCAACATGTTCAAATAATGGAATTGTTTAATCAAAATGGTTGTTTTGTTGGATAAACGTACCGCGTGCTTTGCCCATTTTACGGTCGCCATAATCTAATCTAATCTAACTATTCACAATGTGGTGGATAAATTCGACTCCACTGGGTCAGTAAAACATCGACGAACATCCGTATGTCGGCAAAACGCAAAATCTGCCAAAAACATCGCCGCTGTTTGTGAGGGTGTGCAGGAAAACTCAGCCTTTCGCAGACCACAACTTGGCGAATTTTGCGTCGTGACTTGGGCCTGAACCCGTACAGAATGCAACTGATTCAGGAACTGAAGGTGAACGACCCATACACAACGATGTGTGTTCGCTAAATAGGCTCTGGAATAGTTGGCAACTGAGTGATGAGGCCCATTTCTGGATAAATGAGTACGTGAACAAACACGAATTTGAAACGGTACCAATACACATAAGATCCAAGAGCGTCCAATGTATCCCAAAAAAGTCACTGTTTGGTGTGAATTTTGGGTTGACCGCATCATCGGTGCATATATCGGGCTCGCCGCGTCATCGGTGCTTATTTCTATGAGAACGACGTTGGCCAGGCCATAACTGTCAATGGCGTTGATCAGCAACTACTTTTGGCCTTAATTAGATGATCTGGACACCAACCACATGTGGTTTCAACAACACAGTGCCCTACAGCTCATGCCACATTGGATATTCTGCACGAGCGATTCAAGGGCATGGTCATCTCACGTGGGATGATGTGAACGGACCACCGAATTCGTGCGATTTGACCGCGTTTGACTTTTTTTTGTGGGGTCTTCTTGAGTAGCAGGTGCATGCGAATAAGCCACAAATCACAGCGGTTCAGAAAGCCAACATAACCCATGCTATAGGTCATATTCAGCTTGATTTATGGCCAAAGTCATGGAAAATTGCACGTTTCAAACGAATAAAAAATTTCGATAATATCTCAAACACACTTTTTTATTTAAATTTAAAGAAGGAAAGCGCTTAATGGAAACCCCTATATTTCAGGTGTATTGGATATTTTTTATTATTTTTGTCTATTTGACAGTTTAATGTATTTTTTTATCTTTAATTGCCAATCAAACATATATACAATTTCAATAACAATTCAATTCAATATAATCCAGCAAATAGATTGGTTAAGCAAGTTAACTAATCTATCAATGAACATTGTATAGTGGGAGACATAAAATGTGAAATGTAAACATAAAAATTTGTGAAGGTATAACATTTGAAATGTAGTAACGCATAAATATAAATTTTAAAATGTATAAATATAGATTGTTAATATCTAAAGATGTGAAAGTACCTATAAAATTTCAAATTTAACTGTAAACTATGTGTACTCGTATGAAGATAAACATGTGAAATTGAAAAAATATGAACGTAAAATTATATCTGAACCTAATCAGTACATAATATATAATATAAAAAGAATGACTAAATATCTGTGAAATATGTATTCAATTCTGTTTGGATCCACGTACACCTCCTTTAGGACTAATTGAACGATTTTGAAAATAGAATAGTTTCTATTTATTCATATATCCAGTGGAATTCGAACTCTCGATAATTAACTTTCTGTTTGAGGTAACTATTCAGTATGTCCTTCTCTCAAGTCAACTATTTCTAAAGGTACTGTTTGAAACCACTTTTTGATATTTTTTTTAATATTATCAGTTGCCAGTATGTCTTAACTCATTGGGCATTTCAGCATAGATAATTGTACAGATGAGACAGAAACTTTTGGTGTTTGGTTGTTCCCACTTTGGGTACTTTTGTTGTCTTTTGTTTTAATCTTGTGTCATAATTGTGTTCGATGGTAGCCACAAATTATTTATTTTTGTGATGTTAGATAGCTAGATTTGTGTAATACAAGTACCTATGAGATGGTAAGATTCTTAAATTTTTCAATCTAGGAAAAAGTTATGGTGAAGGGAAAGTCAGAAATAACTGTTTCCCCATAAACATTTTTTCAGTTGTATGTATCGAATACGACGCTAAGGTAGAAACAAATATCGTCTTCTCAAGTAGAATCCTAGATTTTCTGGAGCTCTACTGCCATAGATGTACTGATTTTGAATATTTTTATCTTTTGGACTTGGTAATATAGTACAATTCCATAATAGAAGGCACTGAGTTCTCGGTGAATTCTCATTAAAACTAAAACACTATTGTCAAAGTTGTGATTTTATATATTGTATCATCATTTTTCCTCGTCTGTTCAATATAATTTTTGTACTCCACTGCAAGAGACAGACTGAAGAGGCATATTTTCGAAAATTCAGTGCCTATAATGTTGGAATCATAGTAAGGTGAAGATATCATTTTTAACTCTCTATAGATATCATGAATGTTTTGTTTTCTATATGAACTATTCTCTCGTTTTCTGAGGAAACGCCTTTTTGTTTTGCAATTTTCAGATGTACTTGTAGGTATATTTCTTTCTTTTTTATCATATTTCCATTATTTTGGTTTGTCTGTCACAAAGTGCTGATGAACTGATAATGCAAATTTCTGAAATATAGGAATTCATACACCCTGTATATTCAAGAATGATCACACTGGATGGAGAGTGAACAGCACTGAGGAGTGTAGCACCATCAGTCGAAAGTATAAAAAGCAATCTTTCACGAAACAGTTCTTGCAAAAAAATCGTTTCTGCAAGCAGTAGCTCTTCATTACAATAATTATCTGACAACACAACGACATCGCAAACGTGAAAATTACGGATAATTTAATAATATTCAAAGTGTAGCATTAAAAACAAGAGACCTAAATATTTGCTTGGCGAGATAACTTTCTCCACAATTAGACATTGTCGACAAACACTGTAGATTCGTTCAAATAACCAGTTTTGGTATTAATGAGCTAAGAATGTTCTAAGAAACTGAATTAATTAAAAATTGTGTCTTTGTCGTGATTCAGTTTATGAAGTAGAATTTACTTTCATTTTCTTTGTGTCGAGATAATTCGTATTGTGCACGATGTATCGTTTTTACCTTGAACTTTTTTTTGACTCTCATGCATATGCGATGCATTTGCAATTTTCTGGCATTGTTAATATATGATCGATAAAAATAACAATAGGCTTCCAATTCTTTCAAAACATATTTCATCAATTCGGACTTCCATTGTCTAATATAATATAAATTAATTTGAAATCCCTGAAGAAGATTAACCGAAAATAACAATTTTATTAAAAAAAGAACTGAAATTACAAACAAATAACATACATATATAACATACAACATACATATATAACATACATACATAACAATTTAATTTTTTTATTTTTATGTTTAATAAAATTGTTATTTTCTATTAATCTCTTTCAGGGATTTTAAATCAATTTATATTATATTAGACAATAGAAGTCTGAACTGATGAAATACACCACGAAACATTGTCAACCACCTTCAAAACAATCTTTGAAAACACTTAATCTTTTTGTTCCAAAAATATACTATTATCCCTTCACGAAGGTATTAACATCTGGGCTGAAAAGTCCGGGGCCTGAGAAAAAAAACCTTTTTTTTTGTTCAAAATTTGCTTTATTCTTCAGCGTAAGTTCCATTAAGACCCACACAATTATTCCAGCGTCGCACTTTTATAGAACGATTTACTTTTTGCCTCAAAATGGTCCTCAGTTCCAGCATAACCTTTTCATTCCAGCTGAATTTCTTACCGGTGATCATTTGGAGGTCTGCGAAACGCCAGTAATCGTTAGGAGCCAAATCTGGCGAATATGCGGGAGCGATTCGTAGCCCATTTCATGCAATTTTGCCATCGTTTTCATTGATTTGTGACACTGGGCATTGTCTTTATGCAGCAGCTCTTTCTTTTTATTCAAATGGGGTAATTTTTCCGCAATTTCGGCCTTCGAGCACTCCAATGACGCTATTAAATATTTACTGTTGATGGTATTTCCCTTGTCAAGATATAGTCGATGAATATTACACGACGCATATTTCAAAATACCGAGGCAATAACCTTTCCAGCCGATTCTTATGCTTTCAGGCATTTTGGACGAGGTTCACCAGTTGCTCTCCACATCAGATGACGATCGTTTTGATTCCGGAGTGAAGTGATGGATCTATGTTTCATGCATTGTCACATATCGATGCAGAAATTTTGGTTTGTTACGTTTAAACATGGCCATACATTGCTCAGAATCATCAAGACGTTCTTGTTTTTGGTCAACAGTGAGCTCGCGCGGTCACTTTGAACAGAGCTTCCTCATAGTCAAGCGCTCATCCAATATAAAGACAACACGTTTTTTTGATATCGTTACAATGTGAGGTAACTCACGCAACTACACTTTTCATTGATTCAAAACAATTTCGTTGATTTTTTCTGGTGTTACTCCCTCATTTGGAAGTCCACTACATTTTGCATCATCGGTGTTTCTACAAACACGTTTCAAGTCAGCAAACTAACTTTTAATTATTGTTTCTAATGGATCGGAATCCTTATAACACGTTTAAAGCCATAACTTCGCATGAACGGTATTTTTCCCATCATTCGAAAATAACAAAAGTAGTGTCACTTTCATCACAATAACTCACAAATTCATGAGTAGAATATCATGAAATTTCAACAGTTTTTTTTGAAGGTTGGTACTAACTGAAAAAGCGGTGAATGCAATAATACTAACACCATCTATGGGTTTGGTCCGAGATTTTTCAGCCCATGTAGTACAGTGATCGTCGCACTCAGCCTCGGACATAATGCAACTGTGTTCCAAGCAGAAGTAGCGGCCATAGAACACTATATAGGCAAAATAAACAGACAGAAGATCACAAATGAAACCATTGCCATTTTCTCCGACTGCCAGGTGGCAATTAAGGCGCTCAGCTCATTTTAAGTCTTCTCAAAACTGGTGGGGAAGCTGTCTGAGTGCACTCAAGGAGCTAAGTACCGGAAATAGGGTCACTCTATCTTGGGTACCACGACATGAGGGTCACAAGGGCAATGAGGAGGCCGATGTTCTAGCCGTTGAAGGTGCATCCAAGGCTATGATCGGCCGAGAACCCTTCTGCGGGGTAGCGAAATCATTTATAAAGACATCCATTGATTCATTAATGCAAGCCCAATCGATATATTGGTGGAATAAGCTTCCAGGAATGAGGCAGGCGAAAGAGTTCATAAAGAAACCAACGCCCAAATTCACGGAAGACCTGTTTAACGACAACCGTAAAGTTCTAAGAATAGTGGTGAGTCTACTAAACAGGCATAGCCGACTAAGAAAACATTCGAGGAAAATGGGTCTGACGAAAGAAATCCAATGCAGGGTCTGTCAAAAAGAGAAAGAAACCGCACTGCTTGTGCTCTGTGAAAGCGAATTGATAGCAAGGCTTAGACACACAAAATGCGGAAAAGAGACTGTCAAATATATGAAAAAGTCAGTGACAAAGCTAAGGGGTCTCATTGAAGAGATCAAGCTAGACAATGAGCTTTAACAACCAAGGAGCATTACAATAGATCTGAAAAGGTCGCAGTGAATCAGGCCATGGACTAGCTCCCCGACAATTCTAATCTAATCTAATCTACAGTAATATGATGGTAGAAGTTCAAAGTCATAAACGATACCCGAAAGATATGCATTGTGTCGGACACTCTTCGGTATCGTGTTATCATTATTCAAACTTTAAGTGTATGAAATACAGAAATACTAATCCCGATAACTGTGACGTTACGAAAAATAGATTTTTGTCTTGAAGGGTTTATCAGCAAACTATCTCTTGCAGAAATAATATTTCAAACTTCGAAATAGTAGTGCAAGAATCTATCCTTGGATTCTCAGTCTTTATCATTCATGTTAATAAATCATTTGAGCTGATGACACCACCTCACCTCATTTTGCAGCTGAAGAAGTATCATCAAACTGATTCTAACATTGTAATGAACTGAAAAGAGGTCAATATGTGATTTTCAGCTGTTGAATTGAAATGTAATACTAACAAGACACAATATCTTGCGATAGAAGCTAAAAATGTTATCCAACATCATGTATGTTCTTCAATATTACCAGCTTCGACGGTTTTCTTTGGGAAAACTTTCTCTGTTAGAT
The DNA here is from genome assembly GCA_015342065.1 of Leptinotarsa undecemlineata. NCBI lineage: Eukaryota > Metazoa > Arthropoda > Insecta > Coleoptera > Chrysomelidae > Leptinotarsa > Leptinotarsa undecemlineata. The sequence goes on from WOGP01002166.1 coordinate 12,306, forward strand.
CATTGACAGATCCGGGATCCTGGTTACATTGTCAGCCATATTCATTTTTGTGTTTCTTATCTACTTTCGTATTCTTTTTCACACGTTCAACACCTTTTTCATATATAATTTTTATAGAATAATTAGGGTATGTTTTGCTAGCCTGAATGTAACTACACTACAACTAAGAAAATATTATTATTCTAGGTACGCTTTTGCTAACGAAGTTAGTATCATCAGGAGATCATCCCATAGTATTGAAGACTCAGATGTTAAATACTTCAACTATTTGAGAAAACGTTGATTGAAATGATTCATAATATTTGTAGAACTCTTGATTACGTTTAAGAACTCTTGAATGGAATTCGAACTTGTTATTTTTTGGCACTGTCGTTGATATTGTACCATCCACACGTGTCAGGAAAGGAATTGTAATGCTGTAATATTTTGAATCATGACTTTTGATACGTTTTCATTTGTTAAAAGCATTAACAAATCAGTTCTGGTAGGTGAAATTTTCAAACGTATATGCTTGTTCGCGTCTTTTTTCAACCAATTTAAGGTCAGCAAGTCCCTTCGTTGGAATGCAACATGCAACTTCATAATTGGAGTTAGTATTGATACACACTTATAGTCGAAATTTTCCAATTCGATTGATCTGTGGTCGGTTTAAATGTGGCCAATTAGGGTAATATACTTTTTTGAGATTCACAATAGAGTTGAATTGATTTGTGACTGGAAAATTCCAATGGAGTTTTCAAGGTGACTGTGAGATCTCGCTCATCAATCTGCAGCTTGTAACCGAAGTACTTTATTTCAGAACCTTTTTTCATCATAATCAATGAATCTAGTGATATTTTCATAGTTTCCAAAAATCACCTCATTCAACTGTTACACAGACTTTGGTATCAATAGCTGAAAGCAAAGCAGGCAGAATGGAATACTTCGAAATGTCAGTCAACAGTCAACAACTCCAAATGATATTCAGTGCATTAGATTTGGAGAAAATAAATCTGATATTTCAATTTGGAATTATAATTATGTACTGATATTTTCCAACTTCTTCCTCGTTATTAAAATCGAAATAGGTGAATTGAAAAAAATTCAGCAGAGAAGGAAAATATCCTACTGAATAAATCTTGATCAATTGAAAATAAACCATTTTCTCCAGATTGTCCAGATAAGTTTCTGATATATAACAACTGAATTCATAACTTGAGCTAACGACCGTTTAACAGTGCCCTTTATCTAAAAAAAAACAATGCGAAACAATAGAACAATACATCTCACTCCAAGTAAAAGCTGTAACAACGTACCAACAACTGAAACAGTTAATGTCACCGATAGACTTTCCTTTTTAACGAACAACAAAAGTAATAACACGAAAACTATTGAGACAAAACACAGTAAACATTGAATTATGGTGGCAGTTGGCAGCCTTGAGAGCTCCGGCAATTAGTTGTCAATAACTGTTTGATCTCGACATGGTTGGATTGTTTCCTTTGATGAAGGAATTCGATAGTCAGGTGGCAAAATGCTAGAACAATCCAAAGATACAATTGCTACCTCAAGATGCCCTATTTGGGTGACTTAAAAAAACTGTATTTGCATACTAGAGAAAGCGTCAATGTCAAATTTTAAAAAATGTGCATGCCAAGAGTCGCGAAACTCTAGTCTAATAGAGATTCGACTCATAACTACCAACATTCACCATTCAATAATCTTCCATTAATACACATGCATCTTCAACGAACTCGCCAAATCCTTATCAGTCAAATAAAACTGACTTCGTGGAACAGAAGTCGACTCACAAATGCGCTCATATGGAAAGATTGTTGAAGTCATCGACGTGAGAATCTGACAAATTTTGAATATCCGACAACCTCAATATTGACCAATTGCATTCTAGATCGATTCATGGCATTCTAGATCAAAAAATAGAAATTGGGATATAAATTATTTTTTTCCAAATATTGACAACTGAAGGATTTTTGAATTTAGAATGTCATTGTTGATTGAAATGAATAAAAATATATAGGATGTCCCATTTAAAAATCGAAAGTTGGAGTCATTTCCATTCAAACCGGAAGTACGGCGAAGAAAGTGAATATGTCAAAACATGAAAATTGAACTATAATTCACAACCTTCAAATTTTGTTTCTATATCTCCAATAATAAAAAAGTTATAGGAGTAGCAACCTTAGAGAATCACCCAGTATACGATGCAGCAATAGAGCATCCATGTAGATTTAACATGAATATATTATGTGGATGTTTTAATTTTCTCATACGTTGATTCATTTCTTCACAACTCAAATAATAGTATTCAATTGATTTCAGTTAATTTACGTTCACTACCGTACTATAACTATTGCTTGTTTTGATTCGTCAACTTAGATAGAAAGTTTTGTTCAGCCACATTGTTAGTATTGTTTCACTTCAGTGGTGCAGTTGTGAGTGACATTGGTCACTCTTATTTTCTGTAAGTCTCCTAATTGAGACACTGGCATGGGATGTGATTCAATCAGGACGTTTGTCAAAGAAAATCGTGACATGAGATTTTCGGTATCAGCAGTGTATCTTCACACTGAATTATGCATAACAATAATGTGCACTCGTTCGTTCCTTTGACAGCAGCAGATACAACAAATGTAATGTAATGGAATTTGATGATTCTTCATGAAAATCCATAACTTATTCAAGTAACAGTTCATTGAGCCGTACTCTTACCATCTGACCTGAAAGACCTCTCACCATACAAACTAATTAGCTTCGTTAAGAAGCTGGATCTATTTGGTCGAGTGTGAATAGTTGTAAGCCATAATAAACCCTAGCGGGTTGCGGTGGAGGGTCGAATAGACCCACTCACTTTGGACCTAACCTAACCTAACAGTCCATTGAGAGATTTCCACTGAACAGTTTAACAAACCGCAACACGTGTTTCGCTATACATTAGTTTCCTCAAGCATTCCTCGAATGTATGAATCCTATGTTTGTATTGTACATATGTAATGAATGTTACAAGTTTGGACGTTATATGGAGAAGTTTTATTGAAAGTAATACAAATTATGAAACAACCACCAAAATTAATTGGCGCTCCGGGGCGACTTGATCAATTACAGTGTCGAATTTACTTTTTCAGCTGCAGGAAAAACCTGCAACACCACATCTTCTCAAGATCTTGATCTACCAATGTCCTCTTTCATAGAATAAAATGTAGAGTGTCTCTACGGGCTCTATAATAAATTCAAGATATCGCCAGAATATTTGATGACACGACTATCGTCAAACTTAAACTAGTCCGTTTCGTCTTTGACCAATACGAAATAATAGCCAGATTCAATACCAGAACCACAGTGAACAATCACTGCATGAAGATTATAATAGTTGAAGGGGTTATATTTTTAGAAGTGATTAATTTTTGGAAAAGAAAGTTTATGACTTTCTACTACTCCATCTTGATACAAAAAAAAGATAAGGGAATCTTCTGAAAAAAGGAAGGGAGTAATCAATTTGAAAATAAGTAACTCTATACATGGATGTGTAGATCATGCAAAGAAATAACTTTCAGACACAAACTCAATTAAAGTCCTCCTGAAACAGCTACTTTCATATTAACATTGAATTACACGAAAGATGAAAATTCTTTCGAAACAAATACTTCTATATGAACACTAAATTATAGAGAAGATAATTTTCTCTACTCAGTTTGTATTTCAATCATTCGTTGTGGATTAAAAATCAGATATCATTCACATGAGTTTTACTTAAAATGAATGGTAACAAATTGCACTTACATGAAACAATGTCATCCTTACTGGTATACATATATGTTTCATCTTAAGACACTTGTCCCAAGGCTCGTCAGTACCAAATTGGATAACATTATAGAGAATACACACAATCCATTCATGAATTACGATTTTTTTTTAGTAGAAAGCCAAAAACTTTCTTTCCCAAAAATTAATCACTCCTAAAAATATAACCCATTATTAATGTTCAAACTGCCATCCATCGTTTCTTAAACACATATTCGCTCTTGCAATAGTTATTTTATGGTACTTTTTCAGCATTTGTGAAGTGAAAGGTATGCAATCCCTCCTTATTGTTTCTTTCAATTCATCAATATTGCCCAAAGTAGAGATGAATACCTTTTCTTTCATGAAGCCCCATAATGAAAAGGATCAGGTCAGGTGAACATGATGGCCATTTAATAGGACCACTGTTTCCTATCAATCCTCGTGACAGTGAAAAGATCTCTGCAAATATTTCTGCGATGTGGTGGTGCTCCATCATGTTGGAAATAGAGAATATTCAAAGGCAAATATTCCAACAAAATAATTCCCACGTCAAAAATGTCTCAAAAAAAAGTAGAGACCTATAATCTTGGGGTCTAGCGCACCAAGCAAAATATCAACTCCAAATTTCTTTTGGAAATTTGTAGCTTTTTGTGGGAAGGAATTTCCTCCTCGCTAATGATAATGATTATTCCTGTTAAACCATCCGTTACTTGACGATGTTGTCTGAGTAGCCTTCTTCAAAACATTTTTTCTCTATTAAACGCAATTAGTGCATTTTCCTGACTGTGTGTGGTCTAAATTTATTTCTTTTCAAAAATGTTCAAACTGATTTAGTCGATATAGCATTATGATGAGAAATCTTAATACACAGAAATTTACTCCATCATAACGTCAAACGATAGAGATCGCAATTGATCATACAGAAGATACGTACAGCGGCATAATGTACAGTTCCATAACGTAATCCATCATAATATACTTCACCATAATGTACTTTTTCATAATGTACCCCGTCATAACGCTAACGCCTCATAATATCATTCGATCATAAACACAATGCATCATAAAAGCATTCCATCATAACAGCAACGCATCATAAAATCATTCCATCGTAACAGCAACGTATCATAACATCAATCGATCATATTCGTAATCGGTAAAAACCGTAACGCGTCATAACGTACTTCATCATAATGTAAAACATCATAACGAAATTATTTGTCATAATGCTATAGTCCATGCGCTTGCTTATACTATGTAGGACTAATGGCGGAAGTTGAAGTTTTGAACTCATTTAACCTTTCAGTAGTCGCGCGCGGACTCCTAGTCCGCACCTACTTTTATTCGACGATAATTTTGATTATCCCCTCTTAATAGGCATCGCGCTTCTCGGTACCTTCCGGCGAGATCCCGTGGCAGTTTATGGTTGAGTAGTTGAGTGGACAGGT
>WOGP01002167.1:0-17254 GCA_015342065.1 Leptinotarsa undecemlineata
AGAAGTTGAGAAACTTGTGCGAGCTAAGGACTAACGAGGTCTTACCTTTTAACGTGTGATTCCTAACACGGTTGCAGAATCATCCCAGCTTCAACCATATAAATTCTCTCGAGAAAAATATCTGGTCGAGGTAGGAATCGAAACCCACGATCTTCTGATCGTGAGTCGGGCGCACTACCACCGCGGCCAATTCCACAACAACATAAATGAACTCAATTTATTTTGATAGTCGAAAGTTGTTGATATTATATTGTTTTGACATATTTTTGTCTCCTAGAGACGCTAACTTGATTGGTGAAAAACGCATCGAGAAGAGTGATGCAGTTCTGGTGTTTGGTAACAGTGCTTTATTTGAATTGATTCTACACCAGAAGTTTCAGTTCCATTCCGCCCTAAAAATAATGAATGAATGTATGGTAAATCAGGAAGCAATCTGGAAACAATTTAAGGCCACAACATAGGCATCATGATGGGTAGCTTTGCTTTTGGAAGTGTAGTTGTGTATCTGAAACGTGGCTTCTGTATTGGAAATGATTATAATTTTCCTCATATACACACATTTTGAATACCCAGTACCCGAATTCATGAACAATGGACGGGCGATTGGGCAACCCGCGTTTGAAATATTTTTTGTTTCTCTCGGTCGAAATTGTGTCATTACGCTGCAATCAGTTACGCTTCGTGGTTGTCCTTGCCTACCGATTCCGACAAAATAAAAATATTCAAATGTTTTTAATTTGTGTCAGTTGCAGATGTAATTGCAGCGTGTGGAAATATTTTCTTTTATGTTTTGATTCAGATGTTATTGCCTTTATTAGTAATATAATTGAGCATGGGAATTTGCAGAATTACTGGGTCAAATGGTCAACCGTAAACGGTACTGTCCCAAATATACAAATTCTGATAATAATACTTATGACAGTATGTTCAAGATTCTGCAGCATTGTTCCAGTTCTATTCAGAAAATAATATTTTGAGGTAAGACATTGATGAATGTCAAAACAACCAAATGACACGAATACATTAATAATCTTTCTTGGTGAATTTTTGTTGTCCTTTGAAGTATCTTTCTTCCATGTATTTGAAAAACTGTGTAGTTTCAATGGCTTTCTCTGTTTTTCTCAAATCTTTTCATGATACTCCTTCCAACAATCTTGTTTCCTAAACTGAAAGGTACAAATTCTTTGGATTTTCTCCTTTCTGTATTCATATTTTGTCGGTTGTCCTCTAAAAGGACAGTTTTCACTAAGTATAATCCTTCAACTATTCTGATCAGGTTTCTGTTCACACATTAACGGAAAAACATATTTTTTTAAAAACAGATCTCAGGTCCTGCATCTTGCAACATGGCGCTGTATTCCGAATATCTTCATGATAACACTTAATCAAAAGATTTTTCATTGCATGTGACCTGCCAAAAATTAACGAATCAATTAACAATCCTATAACACTCAAGTTTACGTGACATCTAAACTAACTGAAAGAGTAAGAGTTGAAAATCTGTTTTTAAAGTGATAACTACTTATTGGAGGGTAAACCGCTTGGTTACGTAACGCATGACGACGCCAGTATGTCTGGCTTCCCTTTTTTTCTTAATCTAACACACTCGTTAATAGCCGTATTTCGGATAATGGATTCTCTCGCCTTCGGGCGACTCAGTATTTAGTGTACAGTCAACAAATACTGTTGACAGCATAATCAGTAAGCACGTAACATTCTTTTTTTATGTAAACGTGTTTAAAAAGATGATACTTATTTTGTATATCTACATTATTAGTATCGTTATTCAATTCTACAAAAGTAACAATTGGCTTATGGTAGCTATAATATATGTTCATACACAAAATAATCAATAAAAGATATTATTTATAAATAACCTTCTCTCACATTATCATATTGATATACAAAAAATTCAAGTAATAACCCAAGCTTTTCTCAAGTTCGACAATTTCAATATTGAATAATTCTACTTAGATTAGTTTAAGTTAAAGTTTAACACATGTTGCGACTATCTCTTTCTCGCCTTGTTCTAAATCTGTTGGTAATCTATTTTTTATTAATCTCATTCTTATTTTTGTGACTTTGGAAATCAGTTTTTTGAACATAATCATTTTATGTTTATGTGAATGAGTACATTACATACAAATGGACACATTCTACCCTTGTGTGACAATAATTATTCACAGTAATTACAACCGACCATATTCTCTAAATGGACAGTGTCCAGTGAGTAGTCATATATTATTCTGGTCCGATTCCTGCTCTATTGAACTGCTTTTCTCTCAATATCTTTTTATCAAGATTTCCACGTTTATATTCCCAGGTATAATAATTCATTTGGAACCCCATCAACTAGTTCGGGATCTTTACACATATAGATCTGATGATTTGTGTCATCATCTTGTCTGACTTTCTGTGATTTCTGATGGCCCTGGCACTCAGTATCGTCAAGTTATTCCTGCCCATCAGTTCCTGGTTGTTCGTGATATATTCTTTACACTTCATGTTTGAATTATCTACCGTCTGGAAGATAGATATTATTGACACATCAGGTAGTTTCAATGTGAATTTCTACCCGCAAGTATATTGCTATCGAGCCTTGTTCAATTTTCACCCTCTGTGTACTAGATATATCAACCAAGCGTTCTCGGGAATTTTCCAATCTGTATTAACACACTCTGATCTTTCCAGTTATTACAAGATGCAAGATGCTATTTCATCTTTGGCACGGAAGCAGAGATGCTTATGCATCCATCCTATACTTTTTATACACTCTAATGTATTAATGATATTTAATGATTTTGAAACATTTTGTGTTGTTCTCAATTTTCATAAAATGAATTTTCATGCAAAATATTTTCTCTCAATTCTATCACTCTTATTCCATTACACACTTCCAGCAGCAAAAAGTGATTATGAAACCTTTCATTTTTCTAAAGGGATTTTGTTTGCCTATAATTTTACCGTTTTTTGTAAAATTGCGTTCACTATGATTACTGTCGTATTCTTTAAGCAGCTGAACCTAATCACAGTCGCTGGTGTAGGTGTGAACGAAATATCTTTTGTGAAATGGATCTGATTTTGCATTAATTGACATTTATTGAGTCCTGAGGCCAAGTCAGATATGTTTTTACACTAGATGTTACAGAATAGCTTATTATTTTAATGATGGCTTGCTATTTCAATACCTTCGTATATTTGGATTCAGGAGATAACCAGAAAATAGTAAGTTTATCAAGGAAGGCGGAATACTGTGGTTATGTCGATTAGAAAGTATTGTATATACTCGTTTCTTATTCAGTGAAAACTGAAATAAATAAGAGCAGATCTGGAGCTATTTTTTATATTCTACTTCTGAAATGTTGTGCTCTTATTCAGACTCAAAAAACATTTGAAAAAACATTTGTTTTGTTTAAATACATCTCTTTTTTTAAAATAAATTACCTAATTACCTAAAAACTAAATCCAAAATTTGAAAAACAATTGCTCATTTTTTGGATGTATTTTTTATTCTTTTCTCACAATTCAAGCTGATGAAAGGGGAATTTATAATAGTAAATTTGGCATTTCAAGGTTCATGTGAAATTCGATAGCGATTGTTAGAAAGTTATTTAGTAAGAAAGTAATTTGTTACCTCGAAGTAAATTTAATAGAACCTACTATATAGGTGTTGGGAGAGATGAATATTTCGTATATACTTCTACTCGATACAACCTTCAGACTTGTTTTGATTTCTAACGGAAGCCAATTCGGATTTTTTTTTAATTTATCCTTCCACAATTTGAGCTAACAGCGTATTATATTCAAGTTTCATCCAACATTCAATACCAATTACTCAGATATTCATTTTTGGTTATATTTTCAAAACAAACATAACAGCAGAATTGCAACACCTTTCTCAACGCGCGTTTCACCAATCGAGTTGGACACTTCAGGAGATGAAGTAGACTGATTCCTATATATACACCTGTCCTATTCATATCTAACATAATAAACACATCAATGATTCCGGGTGGAATTTGGCAGGACATTTTCTTGCGAGAGTTGCGGTTGATTTTTAACATAGGAGTTTGTTGCTGAATATAGTTTGTACGCTTCACTCTGCTATTTCCTCTCTTTCGAAAGTATTCAAAAGTCTAGTATCATGTACCGATCTCAACAGTTTTAGACACTGTTCATTTATTCTATGATCATTCTCAAAAGTTTGTTGAGCGACGTTATAATTTTCTGGTATCCGGAATCAGACATGTGATATGTGTTCTTTGAAACAAGTTTTAATAACGATACGATATATTGCCACCTTAAATCGTTTATCAAGAAGAATAACGTTCATGAGCTCCATAAAAAAATTCAACTTACCACATCAAGCTAATCAAACGTAAGGATCTTACCCACAGGCTGCAACCGCATTTGCTTGCTTGGTTTACCTTGATAATCCCAGTTGAGCATCGGTTAAAATAATTTTAATATGCGCGTAAAGTCGTAATTTTCAACACGAAACCCGAAACATGACATGTCTTCATTATGAGGGTCTATACCACATTCTTTATACAAGGTGTTTCCCAATACAGAAAAATAATTTTATGACAAAAGTTCTAAAACCATCGGTCCGGAAATGAATCGTTTCCAAACAGGGTGTTGAACTTTTCTAAAAAAAATTGTATTAACATAGTAAATATCATTCATACGATATTGGTGAAATTTGACTTTGTTATTTTCATTGATAAGAGGTTCATTCAACCTCAGTGTGATACAAATTAAGGGGTAAAGTGTACCCAACATTTATTAATCAGAAATGTAAGCCACTGACGCTTCATGTAAAATTTATTGTATTGGGTGAATGGCCTTAAAAATCTTTCAAATTCTCAAATTCCTTGGTTTGTTTTCGTGAGTGGCTTTATTTTCATGAAACAAAAATTAACGAAAAATTGATAAAAACAACTAGAGTGCTATGTATTAAAAAGTAACAATTAATTGTTTGCGATATTGGCAATTTGCCAAAATACATTTATTGTTATAAAAAGGGATATTCACAATATTAATACAATGAAATAATTTTACGAGCATTTTCACACCCTGTATCTTTAGAATAATACATTTTTCGATCTGATTATATGAACTTTATTTCATGAAACACGCTGAACACGTTATAATAGTTTTTCACCGCAATTAGCAAACCCCCTGTATATATTAGATGAATCAATATGATTGAACCAATAAGTGTAGTTAGAACCCCACTAAACATACTTTTTGATAGATCGTATACTTATTATTGAAACATAGTTTCAATGTTTTCCAATTGCTATCGAGTTATGTTCATCGCTGAACATAACATGAGAAACAACTTGATAGATTGTGTTGTTATGGATAAAGTTTCACAATGTGTATGTCATCGTAACCAAATATTGCTATGATAGCGAAAGATTTTGTTTTCAACTCTATTACCTATGCAAAATATTCCACTTATTCACAATAATATTTATTTCACCATACATGTTATGTTGGATTTTTTTTAATATAACATACATCACGTACACCTCCACCGCATCTCTGCCTTCAAAACAATCAATTTACGGCAGTTATAGGTTACGGAATAAAACAAACGCATACCTGGAAAAATCCTACTGGACGTTTATAACCGATACCGAACGTATCGGTTATAATTTTCTTAAAATTTGTAATTAAAATAGATTGTCTGATTGACTTGGCCGTTACTTGACGAAGATCCATAGTAATTTCAAAAAATATACCTCTCGATTTGATCTCCACTAACTTTATTTGAAAAAATATAATCACATGTTTCGCTAGCACAGTAGCTTTCTCAAGTGTATGTATTCATTTGTATGTATGTATACACTTGAGAAAGCGACTGTGCTAGCGAAACATGTGACTATATTTTTTCAAATAAACTTTGTGGAGATCAAATCGGGAGGTATAGTTTTTAGATTGGCTTTAGATGGAAACCAATCACCTAAAGAGAGAGAAACTAAAATAGACGGTTTCAATGAATGTTTTCCAAACATTTCAAGAAATCATATTCAATAGCTTCAGAAACTTTCAACAGAAATGTTTTTTGGATAATGTTACAAAAAATTTAAAAATAAAACAAAGAAGATTCACGTTGGAAAGTATTTGTTTTGGTTGCAACTAAATTCAAAATTCTTTCTGTGTTCCCCGAATCGAAGAAAAGAGTATTTACTATCATCCTTGGAAGTCAAATTTGGCATCTGGAGTCACTTCAATACTTTCTTTGATTTGATATATTTTCATCAATTTCAAAATTATTCAGAAGGAAAACAGAGATGATCATATCACCTGAAAAAAATTCCACTTGTAATACAACTTTTTGAAGTCAGAAATTCAGTTCTATCATGATGATAGACGGTAATTGTGATAATTATATCTTCCACAAGACATTTATTCACAGATGTATCACATACAGTTACTCAAACTTTTAAGGTTATGCTGAGCTAAATGATGCTCGTCCATCTCCACCTCTTTGAAGGCGTTTTTCATTATAGTTTCCTTGAGGAATTCATGAATTTATTGATTACTCTTTAAATTTATAATTACTTCTTCCATTAAATGTTAATCCCCGTTGCCTTCAGCCAGTTAACATTCAACATATTTTATTAAAAAAGTGGAATGTACTACTTTTTCCAATGTAAAACATCCGTATGTTATGACCCAGAAAATTTTGCTTTCTCATCGGTCCGAATACATCGGAATACGTGTTAGGAACCACACGTTAAAAAGTAAGACCTCGTTAATCCTTAGTTCGCACAAGTTTTGACTTCTGAGGGTTGTCGTTCGTAGGGGTGCGACAGCTGGTTAACGGAAAAACAGATATCAAACTGATTTTTTTTTTAACTTATCGCGAACTTATTGCGAACCCAATAAAATCGTTTTCCACAAAATCCCATCGAAAAGCGCAAAATATGAATTATAGAGATGAACGCTATCACAACGTCTGAAATTCCTAGTAGAACGATTCAATCACATAATATGTTTAGTATCAAATAAATACATTTCAATTTCTATGAAAATCAAATTGAAGCAAGTATTCACCTTAATTTGATGATTATAAACCAGTATTATCCCAGTTGAGGATTAAATGCAATAATAAACAAACTTTTTTGAGGTTAGGTTTCATTTCTTGTATTTTTCGTACTTGTTATATGTTATCTTTAGGTGTGAATAGATTTCCTCCGCGGTTCAACATCATTGCCATAAGATGCCCTGAAGGACCTAAATTTAAATCAATAAATGTGTATGTGTGTGGTAAGTACGTAGTTTGTAGATACATCACCGCTGTTTTATGAATCCTGCTTCCATGGCTTCCCTTTTGATTTGAAAACACAACAATAGAAAACATTCACTGTAAACAGTGATAAGTCGTACAGAAAATCAAAATGAACGTATCACTTTTGCATTATATAAGCTGTCATATTTGTTTGTTTACTCTAACTTGACTTAATTCGCTCTGATTGACGTTAGAGACATCATGGCGACTTGCCGTTTTGCAGTTTTATTTTACCAAAATATTATTGATCTCGCTCATGATTGGTTTGTTCTGGTTCTCAGTTTGTACTGTTTCGAATGGTCCAAAATCAGTGAATCAGTTGTGGAATGAAAAGGCTTAACAGGACAAAATGTTCAATATTCAGTTGGGAGACTGTTGCTGAGCTGAGAACTAGAATAAGCTTGATAATACAATAAATGTGTGTTTGGTAATCCATTAATAGAGCTTCATGAAATAAATTCATCAATTTGGTGATTTTCCTTACAGTCTTCATGTCTGTTGAGTCCAGCAATTCATTTGAGATTCAGTATAGCAACAATGATGAGTTCTATGGTGGTTGAAACATGCCTCGGTTGCCTTATTTTTAGACTGTGGTTGTTTTAATTAGTTTTGTGCATTTTGGAAAATTATTTCGTAAATATATACTTGAAAATATATTTTCTAATCCACTTTAGTTCTTTATTCATAAAATAAACCATCTGAAATTTTTCTATTGTCATAATGATGTCCAAAAGACAGATGCTGAATAACCTTCAAGTCACATTAGTTTGACAAGTTAATTACATAATACATAAAGAGAAAATTCCAACTTCAGAAAATGCAACTTCACATTTAAAAATGTAGGAGCTGCACTATGAAATAAGGTAATTCGTTTTGATTAAGTTGGAAAAAGGAAAATAGTTTTGAACTGTTTTGTTGTAGATTTCAATTAGAAGAATCGTATGGCTGAAAAACAAAGTAATTTTTCGTAAGTGTATTTCCATTTCTGCCGAAAGCGTGATAGATAAGTCTCTTATCATGTTCAACTATCAATAATTCCAAATTATTGTCGTTAATTTCTTGTGTTGAGGTTTTATGAAAGCCGGGGAAATCTAAGCGATCTATACGATGATTGGTCCACGATTTTTTTAGATGCGATTCTTTTTTTCTCGTTTTTAGTTTATTACCCAAAATTATAAATGGAGGAATTGCCGGAATTGTTGGGGTCACATGCATCTTTCCCTTGGATTTGGTCAAAACCAGAATTCAAAATCAGCAAATAGGTAAACATGGCGAAAAAATGTATGATAACATGTAAGTAAATGAAGCCGATCTACAAAAACATTTTAAAAGCCATTTTAACACCCTCTGAGTGTTTCAAATCTATGTTTTCGTTAACCAGCCATCGCCCCTTACTACGAAGGACAAACCTAAGAATTTCAAACTTGTACGTATTAAGGAATAGCGATCCCTTATCTTTTATGTGCGATTCATAGCACCGATTAGACAATACACAACAAAAATCGATCATCCGGCCGTCTAACTCGATCCACCGTTCCACATAGTGGTCGATTGAATGAATAGAACTGAATAAAAACTAAGTTTTTCAATTGGAGGCGTTTTCAACAGGGACTTCCGAACTTTGATAATTTATAATGAGCCATCTTATTGAAGCTACATCTGTCAAATTAGTTGTCATTTATTCAATCTGTTTTGCCAAATCACCATGGACATATATAGCTTTCAACAAAATGGGCGTTTTGTTCGAGCAACGTTGCGCGCGTTTCTCCCATTTTACGGTCGCCATAGAGAGGTCTGTTCGCGATGTTGTAGATAAATTTGAGTCCACTGGTTCAATAAACGACTGACCAACACTTGTACGTCGATGAAACGCAAGATCTGCCAAAAACATCGCCGCTGTATGTGAGAGTGTGCAGGATAATCTGAGGCAGTCGATTTCGCGTCGCTCACTTGACCTTTCGCATACCACAAGTTGACGAATATTCGATGAATGGGCCCTGAACCTAATCTTCATCGAAAAATCATCTTCAGCGATGGGGCCCATTTCTGGATGAATGGGTACGTTAACAAACAAAATTGTGGAATTTGGAACGATACCAATCCACGTGAGATCCAAGATCCAATGCATCCAGGAAAAGTCACTGTTTGGTGTGGATTTTGGGCTGGCGTCGTCGTCGGCCCATATTTCTTTGAGAACGACGTTGGCCAGGCCATCATTATCAACGGCGAGCACTATAGGTCGATGATTACCAACTTCTTTTGGCTGAAACTAGATGATCTGGACCCCAACGACATGTGGTTTCAACAGGACGGCGCTTCCTGCACACGGCTCCTGCCACATTGGCTATACTGGACGAGCGATTCGAGGGCTTGGTCATCTCACGTGGAGGTGATGTGAACTGGCCACCGAGATCGTGCGATTTGACCCCGTTAGACGTTTTCTTGTGGGGTTTTCTCAAGTCGCGGGTATATGCACAATACACAGCGGTCCCCAAAGCCAACATAATCCATGTCATCGGTCAAATTCAGCCTGAATTATTGTATTGTACTTTATTGGTCAGTAATACACGTCAGTGTTTTGATAGGTCATTGACTACACCTAATCCTAAATCTAAATAAAATTTGTTTATGATTAAAATATACATATTGGATATCCCGATAATTATTGTACATTTTCATGACACTATTTTTTGGATTCCAAATTTCAAAATTCATGAAATGTATTTACATGTTTGTTAAAATGGGTTTAATAATGTTACACTCAGTGTATGGACTAACATTGAGGAAATCTAAATTCAGAGATGTCATAATAGGCAGAGCATTGTGAGTTTTCAATTTTGTTTTAAAAATGGTTATTGGAGGTTCTTTGATAAAGTCTGGTAGACAGTGGAATAATCTGATACCAATAAATTTTTATTCTTAGAGGTTAATCTGTTATTTGGAATAGCAATATGGGATCTCATTATAGTCAGATAATTGTGTGTAGGTATCTCCATTAACTGTGTACAAATGCATGTGGATTTTTATGTCCTAGAAATTTTGCATGTATTCAAATTCAGTTCGTTTGCCGTGAACCACTCAGTAGCTTGATTGATGATCGATCTTATCATTTTCTCAATTCTTGTAGAATTCTTTTCGATTCTGGTTGCAAAGGTAGCATCATCGGCAAAGAAGGTTGTTAATGCGTTTATGCTTTTGGGTATGTCATTTATATAAATCAAAAATAATAGCGGTCCCAAAACACTTCTTTGTGGAACACTTTTGCGTATTATCAGACTTGAACTGCTCCTATTATTGCAGTATTATTTGGGATCTATTTTGAAGATATGTGGTCATCAGTTTTATTGCGGAGTCAGAGAATCCGTATAATTTTAATTTATCAATTAGTAAAGTGTGATTGACACAGTCAAACGCTTTACGAAGGTCAACGAAAACCGCAAGAGAGGGAGTTGCGCCAGAGTCGTGGAAATTAGACGTTTCGAATGCGCTTCACCCAAATAAGCCGTAACCGACATTTGAAAGGTGTTATATTCTACACATATTGACATAAATATGTCCTTCAAATGAATAAAAAATGTCGATGATATCTCACATACATTTTGTTTTATCTAAATTTAAAGATAGGAATCGCCTAATGAAAGACCATATACTATGTAATCTTTACAAATATGAATATTTGAAATACTGATCGTCTTCTTTATACATTTTTGAGTTGAGAACATTATGAATAAAAGATATTGGGATGAGTTGTTGATTTTTATTTTAGAATCGACGCCTTCAGAAAAACTTACAAGAATGAAGGTTTTTTTGGGATGTACAAAGGCTCTTCAGTAAATATACTCCTAATAACACCTGAAAAGGCGATTAAGTTAGCGGGAAATGATTTCTTTCGGTTTCACTTACATACACAAGACGGGTAAGTGATACTTTTACGCACACATGTTTTATTCTTGAATAGCGTTTCCGAATATCAACTCACGAGGAAAATTGGAATTGGCCCCAAACTGCAGGGAACATTCTTTAGATCTAACTTGGTAACCAAGAAAAAAATGATTTCATCCATCGTATTGAAATAACTGAAAGAACTAGACCACTAGCCATCCACATTTTCACCCAATTGAAAAATGTTCTATAAATGGAAATATTGGATTATAAAACTGTCACTCTTCAAAATTCCCGGACCATACACCACATCTGCGTATTTGGCATGTGAGAGAACTAAAGCATCGCAGAGTATAATTTTACTTTTTTCATTCAGAAATGCTCTGTTGGAATATCTCGCCGCTGTTCTACAAAAGAGCATGACATTAGATTTAGATGCATTAACAGATAGGCAATATTTAGTTGACAAAGATAACATATCGAGATCGGTATGAATTTGCCATAGGGCCTCGTTAATTGAATTCTCGTCAAATTCCATGTACAGCTGAGTATCATCGGCATAACAATGCATGGTTGCGAATTGCAGTTACCTGAAAAATTGAGATATATATAAAAAGAATGAGAGAGGGCCCAATATTGAACCTTGAGGAACACCGTTTTTAATTTGTATTAAATCATATTTTTCGTTATAATACACAACTCTTTGATAACGATTGCGAAGGTAACTTTTAAGCAGTGCTACAGCATGTATTGATTGAAAACCCTAGGTAGGCCAGAATAGCAAAGAGGTGGTCATGGTGTATGCGATCGAATGCCTTAGAATAGTTCAATACTATTTTTTTTGGCCGTCGGATGCATAGTCCATAATAGCCAGCAACTAAACATACCAGAAGACAGAGTTTGTTGTTATCAATAGATCTGTGCACATCATCCACAACATTCAGGAGGGCTGTCGTACAAAGATAATCACGCATCTGCAAGGGGTTAGAATTTTTGGCCAACGGAAGAACATTTGCTTGCTTCCAGATGGATGGATAGAAATTAGTCGATATGTAGTGATTAAATAAGTGGGTGATATGTGGAAGGATTGTGGGGTAGCAGTGCAGCAACATTTTAATGCTTATCTTATCAGGTCCTACAGCATTCGACTACATATTCAGAATAAACTTATGGATTTCATCGTCATCAGTAGCTTTATAGGAGAAGTTGGGATTGTTTATATTATTACTCGAAAAATAGTAATAGTAGAAAACAATTCGTTCTAGCAAATATTTTATGTTCGCAGGAGATTACCCCTTTACAGACAGATGCTAGCTGGAGGCCTAGCGGGTATGTGTCAAATTTTCATCACTACACCTATGGAGCTTTTGAAAATCCAGATGCAGGATGCGGGACGTGTAGCAACAAAGGAAGGTACATAATTAAATTAGAAGAAATAATTCAACTACCGTGTTCAAACATTTCCATTTCATTATTTTTAGGAAACAAACTCGGGAAAAAAATTTCGGCTACAAAGCTGACGATGGATTTGTTAAAGAATAGAGGATTTTTCGGATTATTTAAAGGAATTCGTGCCACTTTGGTCAGAGATGTTTCATTCTCCGTTATTTATTTTCCTTTATTCGCAACTCTCAATGACATGGGCCCTAGAAAACAAGATGGATCAGGTAATAGTATTGTTACATTCTCCCAATGGGTTTGACAATAATTGACTGTACAATCAAACTCAACTTATTTCACTGCTACTAATATTCAAATGTTTATCACTTTATTGAAACACTTCGCAACTCACTTTCAACTAAACTTCTCAATCTGTGTGTTGGTAGTGTTCACATAAGGTAATCGAAGCCGATAGGGAAGTCCCTGGAAGTTTTTCGAAGTGACGCGACGTCTAGAACAATCGCGAAACGCAAGTCGAGTTGAGCGCGATTTTGGACACGTCACAATTGATTGACGTCGACCAGCGGCGGCCAGCGTTATTTTTTCAGGTGATGATTTACAACAATATCCAGATGTATCCTCTTGAATGTTGAGAGTAAAGATTTCCTGTAGGTAACAAAATACGGGGAGGAGATGCCAATTTCATTTTTGATACATATTTTTCAGGATATTTTTAATATTTGTAAATTTGGTATCGGGTATATTGATTCACTCAGGGAAAACAATCTGGTCATCAGGATTGAAACTTGTTGTGGCGCTAAATGAAATAATTTTTCTATCTTTCATTTTTATTGTCTGACCTCGACCTGACAAGGGCTTTTGTCCTCCTAAGTCATCATCCATCCTGTTCTTCCCAGGAAGGTGAATGGTCGATCGGTAGCCAGGCGGTTCGACGTGAGTGCTTTGTTCGCTCAAGCAATCGGCCGATGTGTGAATCGATGATTCAAGCACAGTAGAATAATATGTACAACCAATATTCTATCCTACCACGTGATCCGCCCGAGTTACCCGGTACCTTCAACATCTCTTAGAGTGAGATTCTTATCCAACGCGTTCACTGCTGTAGTATCGAAGGATTTGACGGTACCACGGACATCGAATTAGTTATAATAAACGGTCGGAAATTGATATTGTGTTTAATTTATTCGCTGTTATTGTTTTCAGTTTTTGTAGTTGGTTATAAGTAATTTACTACAAAATATTCTATAATAACCTTAAATAGCTTTTTTATATGAGCTCACATCTATGGTAAAAGAACGAAATTGGTCTCTCACTTCGTTTCGAGGTCACCGAAAACTTTATGAATTTATGAATGAAAGCAGTGGGAGTGGACTTACTGGTTAATCTTTACTGTGGTTTAAGCCCCGGCTAAACGCTCGATGTTCACTTGCTATCGTCCAACCCGTGTTGGGAATCACACGTTAAAAGGTAAGACCTCGTAAGTTCTTAGCTCTCACAAGTTTCGACTTCTGAGGGTTGTCGTTCGTAGGGGTGCGATAGTTAGTTAACGGAAAAAACATATTTTATACAACATACACTCAACATATCGGCAGGTGTAGGCCAAGACTCGCTGAACACACCCTTTTTTATTGACTGACAAGGGCTTCAAGAGTCTTCCAAGCGTGTTGAGATCTTTCAAGCGTGTTTTGAAAAATTGGAATCGCCCGCTTAGAATGCTTTGATGTAATATTGTTATATGTTGTTAATTTTTTAATTGACTCCAGACTGATTTATTTATATATTGATATTATAACATATTGATAATAACAGTTGACTTAACTATCACTAATAATTTCTGATGATAGAGAATCTATTTGGTTGGGAGTTCAAAAATATTGAAACAAAAACGCTCAATAAAATTCTCAATGTTGATAACTTTTTCAGAGTGTACATTTTAAATGAAATAACTAACATCGCGAGATTCGGCATATTATAAACAAATACGAAATATTATAAAAATTCCTGAAAGTATGGAAAGCTCAGCGGGTTTATACTTGTTGAAAGGTTGCGAATGAACTTGTTTTGCTTTAGGTGAAGCGGTATTCTGGTGGACATTTTTGTCTGGATTGCTTGGCGGAGCTACCACCGGATTGGCTGTTACTCCCATGGACGTGGTTAAAACTCGACTGCAAACAGAAACGAAAGCCAAGGGTGAAAAACAATATACTGGAATGGCCGATGCATATGCGTAAGTTAAAAAAAATCCCGTTATGATTCCTATTCAACAGAAAACTGATACAGATTTGTGGAAGTGGGTATTTCCCGGTCGGTTGCTGAAAAGTTGAGGGTACTACTGTAAATCATCTCCTAAAAAAATTAACACCGGCCGCCGCTGGTCATCGTTAATCGATTGTGACGTAGCCAAGGCCGCGTTGAACTCGACTGGCGCTTCGGGACCTTTCTAGGTGTCGCGTCGCTTCGAGAATAATTCTACCGACTTCGATAGACTTCTCTGACAAATTCTCTGTTGGCTTCGAGTGGATTCAATTATAGTAGAAGTGACCGGTATTGTGCACTCTCAAAGGCCAAAAAACCAATATAGAGAAATAAAGCCGCTGCCAACTAGTCTACGTGGACTGAAGAATTGGCGGTTCGTATTGGATAATTTTTACTAATCGAGTGTTGTGATTTCAATAGAGATGGTGAACAATGTGAAAAAGGGATACCAGTGAATAAGATTCGGATGCATTTGAATATTGAAACACAGCAAGTATGTTTCAATGTGTATAAGAGTCTACATCTCAAGTTTGGTTTCGACGAAAACAAACTATCTATTACAAGCAACATCAGATTTGACCGAAATTCCTTTCTCAACTGTACGTAAAATAGTCAAAAACAAGCCTTATGAACGCAAGATGCGATGTGATACGGGATTACCAATACCTTTAGATGTTCGTCTAATAAATTCATTTGAAAAAGCAATATACGACTATTACAAAAGCAATGAGATTCCTACAACTGAAATCGTAAGGAAGAAATTGAATGGGTCCGGCCATAACGTGAGCTGCTGTGACAAAACTCTTCAGAATTGGATAAAGAAACTAGGATTTATATTTAAAATAATAAACAAACGTCAAGCAGTTATGGAAAGCAGAAGACTAGTGGAATTGCTTAACAAATACCTAAATATAGACAAAAACAACGGCAAATTTTCTATTTGGATAAAACTTGGTATGACACTCACGACACAGTTACGAAAGGACTGGTGAACTGGTGGTTCGAGAATGTGTACGCCTAACATGCCTGCAAACAAAAGATCGCGACTAATCATTGTGCATTGCGGAGGAAGTAAAGGATGGGTTCCGAATTCTATGAAATTATGTGAAAAAAACTTGAGGACTGCAATGTTGACTACCATAAGAACATGAAAGCTAATATTTTCGAGGATTGGTTTGAAAACACATTGATCTCAAATTTGGATGCGAATTGTGTAATAGTTTTCTTGGCAACGCTTCCTATAATTCGCGACACCTCATCAAAGTACCGAATAAAAATTCGAAAAGAGATAAAATACAAAGTTTTTCAATGGATAACAATTTGTATTTTGAAGATTACTATACCAAACACCAATTACTTGAAGTTTTACAGACAAAAACATTTGAAAAAGTGTATGCCCTTGAGAGTATTGCTAAATAGTATGGACACACCACACTGAGACTTCCTCCCTATTTTTGTGTTTTCAATCCCATCGAGTTGATTTAGGAAAAATTGAAACAAAGCATCAGACGTGAAAATAATTTTTCAAAATTTGATAAGAAGGTAATAAAGCTAGTTAAATAAGAAGTATCTAATATTACCGAAGAAGACTGACAGAAAAGATTAAAAAAAGTAATTTTTGTTGAAAAAGATTATATGGAAATTGGACACTTCTATATTAATGGTGAAAATGAATGCATTGTTGATTTAACTGACGATATTGATAGTGAAACGAAATTAGTTAGCGAAATTAGTTATTCAAAGGCAGCTGTTGGAAGGAAAGTTGCACTATATCGTTTACTTGAACTATACCATATATGAATGATACCCAACCCCGATCGATAAGTCAAGTTGAATAAAGCGACAGTGCGGTGCGGAGTGAATTTATATGAGGCGATAGACATTCGAACATTAGTTTGAAGTTTTGATTAAAGGTGTTTGGTTGTATTAAGAGTAAAGTTTGATTGTCGTTCAGTGTAGCCAATTATTGACAAACCCACGGGGAAAACGTAACAGTACACTCATTCTAATGAGAATTTTTATCCTTGGTTGGTAATTGAAAATGATTCAATAAACCGAAACCGGTCGTAACAAATTAAAATCATATTTTTTTTTTCTGATTGAATCGGTCGTTAATTGATAAAGATCCATAGTAATTTTATAAACTACACCTCACGATATGATCTCCACAAACTTTTTTAGAAAAATATATCAAGACATTGAAGGGGTTATATTTTTAGGAGTGATTAATTTTTGGGAACGAAAGTTTTTGGCTTTCTACTACACCATCTTGATACAAAAAAAAAAAAGTAACAGTGTTCCATATAAGTGCAATTTGTTACCATTCATTTAAAGTAGAACTCATGTGAATGTATCTGATTTTTATTCCAAAACGAATGTTTGAAATACAAACTGAGTAGAGAAAAGTATCTT
>WOGP01002168.1:5221-17253 GCA_015342065.1 Leptinotarsa undecemlineata
CTGGGGTTGACAGACATCTACTCCCTCAGGCAACAACTGTGAACAACGTTCAACGTACTTTGGAGGATATTACAAGCTACTCTTCCCTCGCCAAGATGACAAGGTCATCTGCATAAGCTTGCAGATCCACTTTTCTTCTGTCGAGGGCATCAAGCAGACTATCCATCAGGAGCGACCACAGAAGGGGAGATAGTACCCCACCTTGAGGGCAGCTCCTGGTGACCCTGAACCTAATGGCCTCGCCTTGACGAGTCGTAGTAGCAGTTCTGTTTACCAGCATGGGGTAGATCCAGCCATTTATGGTCGATTCTATACCTTTCGTAGCCATCGCCGGTCCTATTGATTTAAGTAGTGTATTGTCAAATGCTCCTTCAATATCGAGAAATACAGCAACCGCAATCTTGGTAGGTTGAGTAGGTACTTGTACGCATTCGCATGGTGGATAAACAAGTAAAGGTCTCACAATAAATTGCAATTATATTGTTGATAGTTCTTCTGAGGTGGGCCTAGGAATAATTATTGATATTTAAACTTTGTAAGTGTGATTATAGAGTAGAGCCTCGTTAATCCGGACCTCTGTTACTTCTGTGCACGTTGTAATGCAGACAGGCGAGAGTTCTCACCTATGTGAAACAATTCTATCAATTGAAAATATACCAGTTATATTTCTACCAATCAGAAAATCTACCGAGTTAAAAGTCGACCGCGTTACAACTTTACCAGACGATTTAAAACTCTACCAGAATCGCGATCAACCACAAAAATGCCTACCGTCTAAACTTCGGTTTTTTGTCATAATTTTTGCAACACATAAGAATTATTGATTATCTGGAAAAAGATCATTATACGATGATCAATACTGGTTCCGATAATCTCAAAACACAGAAACGGTGGCAATGGATCTCATTTCACAAATCCAAATCAAAATTGATAGTAATAAAAAGGGTTGTCTCTTTCTTTGAATCCCCATTAACATTTGGTACTGTAGACCATTAAATTTTACACTCTTTTTCAAAAGTTACAATTGAGAAAACACGTATATTATTCGCTTATGAGACTACATTCATTTATTTTTCAAAAAATTACTATGAAATCAAAACATCATAATAAATTGACATTTTTCACAAATTTTCTATTTATGGGTAACAATTTGATTGGCAAATATATAGAGCAAATCTTAGATTAAACGATAAAATCACAACTCAGTGGATTTCACCTGATATTTTTAAGCTTTCCATTTAAAATAACTAGTATCATCCAGTGACAACAATTTTCAATTACGGTCCTGTTGTTACTTCTTTCGTTAATTGTTTTGATTTTTCATAACGTATTCAACTATTGGCATACCTCAGACATTACCCAATAATTTCGATGAGGAGATATCCCAACACAACGAACACCCGTAATTTGTGTTTCAAGGAAAACTTCTGAATCATTTTTATGCGGAATATTTTTATAACTTTCAATTCTGGAAGTAATGAAATCTTTAATTTGTGGTCAATTATAAAAATATTTCCAATTAAGATCCAGGGATTTGTCTAAAATCTATACTAAAAATATTTTGAAAAATAACAAATAAAAAGGCTTCAGTATACGCAAAGTTCATCACCTTGATGAATCGGCGAAATTGTTAAAAGATATACAAATATGAAAGTTGTAAAATTTGTGAAAAAATAATTTATACGGACGATTCAAAATTCACCATCAATTGTTGTTTCAAAAAAAACATCCATTATAGGTGAAATAATACACATGAACATTTACATAAAGTAACAATTTCCAGGAAAGATTTGGAATAAATGTTTGGTTGGGTATTTTGGGAACAAACATACTAGGTCTTTTTTTACGATGAGCATTTTTCGCCAGTAAGTTTTATGGCTACTTAGATGAATTGCCATTGACATCTACCTGGAAATGCAATATTTTCAACAAGACGGTACCCCACTCCATAATCCAGCAATAGTAATGGGTAATTTAGATGCAATATTTCCATCAAAATGGATTGGATATAATGGACCACGTGTCTAGCCAGCTCGATCCCCAGATCTTACTACTTTAGATTTTTGTCAGGAAATAAAGTTTGTTCGATACCTATTACAGATATCGATCATCTCAGCCATGTAATAGCATTACACCTATCATGCTAGAAAATTGCCACAGAATTTTTATGGTTGGTGTGCCACAGAAATTGTATTTTCTTCCAAAAATTCATTTTAAAATAAATTTTGTTCCTGTTCTCACTGATGATACTACTCATTTTACATGAAACGCTGAATAATATTAAGTGTAATATATCACTGAATTGTGATTTTATCGCTCTATCAGTATATGCAATAAACACGAAACATTAATCAAAGATTTATTGTTACATCGTTATAGTACACTTCGAATACAATAAACTTTTTTTATCCATTTTTTTTATTTTTTGCAATTACAATTCTATTCGTACAAAAACAAAAACAGCATTTTTAGATTTCCCCTGTATAACTTGAGAAGGGCGAAAGTCCCTGTGAATTTTCTTCGGCCTTTTTCGACTGTTCCCACAATAATTACCTTTATTCCCATTTAATCATCTTCATACCTTTCTGTGACGAATCAGAATATAGCAAGCAATATTATTACCACATGATAAATGACACAACGTTTATATGTAAAAACGGATTAAGTCAATCAAAAAGTACAATTGGATATGTATTCATTTCATCCTCAGATTCACTTGGTAACAATTCTTCTTTGATTCTTATTTTTTTTCAAGTTGTTCACATTCAAGTGGTTCAAATTTACTAAGTTATCCTTGGAAAATGTTTAGCTAGTCTCATAATCCCTCTAAATTTATATACACATGTAATGAAGATACTAAACATATTAATACTTAGTAGTGTTTTCAGAAATAGATATAATTTTTTAATAATTGATTACGAACAGCCTATCTCGTCTTGTGTTTGTAGGTCTTTTACTGGAAAAATCCTCACTTGTTTATTGTGTAGTACATGTTCAAGAGGTAGCAAAAACGTAGGGATGTGACTTCCTGGAACTTCAACTAGCGTTTCCTAATATGACTGACAACCGTGAAAGTGCAAAGCTTTTTGTAGAATCATCTGAAAATAATACTTTTAACGCAACACAGTTGATCACCACATCAACTGTGTTGCCAAATATGCGCCGAACTAACTGACTATTATAAGATAACAATTATAGCTGAGGCACCAGTCAATCTCTGACGGAAGCACCAATCTCTAACGAAGGTTCGAAATAGATGAACACTTTAATCTAGCAGACCACTATTGTGATTATCTTGCAGTCATTGTTCACTGTGGTTTTGGCATTGAATTTGATCGTTATTACGCCTTGGTCAAAGACGAAACGGATTGCTTCAAGTTTTACTATTCTGGAGATATCTTGAATGTATTGGAGCCTCTGGAGACACCCTACATTTTATTCTATGGAAGAGAGGACATTGGCAGATCAAGATCTTCAGATGATGTGGTGTTGCAGGTTTTTCCGGATTTTCCTGCAGCTGTAAAAGCATATGCGCCACTGAAATCAAGACGCCTGAAGTTGTATTACTTTATATATAAATATACTTCTGCTGGGATCTCAAGAAAAAATTATTTTATTCTAAGTGCTACACCTAATAAGATATTAAATTTGGATATTGACAAATCTAACCTTGACACTGATCACTGATAAGGAGGTTGCGTTAATGGCCATGTTACGATTGCGCACGGCTTGTATAAACCTCGAAGTGGGAATGGATCAATTGAGGCTGAGCCTATGGCAAGAAGCACTTACTGCGCAACCTCTGCTGCAGTGATGCAATTGAAACCAGGTTTGTGTTTAATAAACCCTACAAAATACAAGCAAAATAGAACACAGAGTCAGATGCTACAAATGCAATACGCATATATACAGACGGCTCAAAAACCAAAGAAGGCTCAGGATGTGCAGTGTACTCCAGAGCGTGGTCCAAACAGAACGGGCTGGTATATCAATCGCCACAAAAGAAATAACCAAGAAAGGAATTTCTGGCAAAAATATAACAATCTGCAGTGATATCAGACAAGCCCTATTAGCCTTGAACAGACAGCGTGTTACCTCAAGGCTAGTACTAGAGTGCCACCAAGATTTAGCCAAAGCCTCGGTAGATAATAACATTATCCTGAGGTGGGTTGAAAGGCACGCCAAGACTAAAGATAATCGCATTGGCGACTCTTTAGCCAAGGAAGCGGCTGGACTAAGAATTTTAGGACCCAGTGGCACCTACGGTCTGATGACTTCGACAATTGCGGAACTAGCCAAATGTTACACCCATGCTCAATCCCTAAAGAGATGGGTTGGAATCAAAGAATGCAATCGTTCCAGGATCACCCTGGGTGACCTGGGAAGCTGGCGCCGAAGAAATATTTGGCGATAACCAGGAAAAATCTACGCTTAACAGTAGTATTTCTGACTGGCCACTGTCATCTAAGGAAACACCTCCATAATATGGGGCTAGTGGACACACCTCTATGTAGGATGTGTGAACAGGAAGATGAGGCTGTCAGGCATGTCCTATGCGATTGCCCGGAGTTATCGTCAATGAGAAAGTGTGAGTCTTGGCCTGCACCTGCCGATATAAAAGATATGTCTCCAAGTGACCTGTCCACCTTCCTGGAAAGGACAGGATGGACGATGACCTAGGAGGACAACTCCTCGAGGGGATGTACAATGGGTCACATGTGGCTTAAGTGCTATGGGCTTACATTCACCCTCCCTACTCTACAGATACAGAACACCTATCTTTCTGATTTATGAATATTTGATGTTGTGCTGGTTCCGAGATCGTTATGTTATTTTGGTTTTAGAAATACTGGGTGAGGATAATAATTATTAATATTTTTGATTGTGTACTCAGTACGTCAGATCAAAATAAAAGTTTTTGTTGTAAAAATGGGACATTCAACAATGAATTGAAACTTACTGCTGAAACTTGTAAACAGCGATAAACCAATTTTATTTCTTTGTAGTATTTATTTTCCCTGCTGAAAAACATTTTGCTTTCTGTAAAAAGACAATAATGTAAAATGATCACAGAATAATATACCAAGAGATATAAGTTGATAATTAATTGTATTATAAAAAATGTTTTAATTGGCTAGACTATACCGAATTTTACATTTTACAGATTTGTTAAGGGATCAGTGATCTGAAATATTAAAATATATTTTTAGAATGTTTCCATCAACGAGCCCTTTCTGAAGTTTTGTCGATCAGCGAACGAGCCGGCAAGGGTTACATTCCTCAATGTTCTAGCGACGGCCAATTTGAACCAACACAGTGTAGCCGAAACGGTTTGGTTTGCTGGTGTGTCGATCGACTTGGTAGAAAACTAAAAGGATCTATGGGCCCCGCTGAAAATGTGAATTGTTCCTTGGCTGAAGGTAAGTGTCTAGATATCATAATATCCAAAATTATTTTTTGGAAAATCAGCTTTTTGTCTTTCTACTTCTTCATCTTTATACAAAAATGTGAAAAACTTTTGGAGGGAGGAAGAAAGCAATTTATTTCCAAAATAAACACTTTACAAATATGTGTAGATCGTGCATATCAGTTACTTTTATATACAAACTGAAAAAAAACTCCCAAAACAAATACTTTCTCATAAATATTGAATTGAAAGAAAGAAAGTCCTTTGAAACAACTACTTTCCTATCAATATTGAATTATACGAAAATAACTTTTTTCCTATTCAGTTTATATTCCAAAAATTCGTCATGGAATTGAATCATATATCATTCATAGAAACTCTACACAATTTAATGTAAGAAAGAGTTACGATATATATTTCATTTCATTAGTTCGGACTTCCATTGTCTAATATTATATAAATTGATAAATTGAGCTGAAAAATAACAATTATATTCAGCAAAAATGAAATAAAATACAAGCAACAACCAAATGAAAATTAAAAACTATTGACGAAAATGAAAATTGACAATTTAAAGATTCCAAGCCAAGTTATTTCACGACGTTTCGATTGTTAGTATTTACAATCGTCTTCGGGTGATAACTGGATTTACTCCTTCGAGACTATTTATAGGTCATTCGAGTGCTTTCACCTATCCCCTCTTTCCACTTCATGGATTTTAGCGGGAGCTGACCGTTTGGCGGGAGTTGGTCGTGTTTCGCTTGAGGTTTTCCATATGTTCCATATGTTGTTGGACAACATATATGCGGCTTCCTTGAATTTTCTCCTACATTAGAGTTCCTTCTTGTAAATGGTCTCAGCTTGAGACCACTTGATATTATGTTGTTGAGTGCAAACATGCTCTGTCATTCCTGATTTGCTGGTGTTTCTCCTCGCTGTGTGTATTTCTTGTGCTCGGCAATGCGAACTTTCAATGGCCTCTTAGTTTCACCGATGTATTCTCCGTACTCGCAGGGTATACGGTAAATGCAATTCTTGGAATCTCAGTCCGCGTTTGGGGGCCTGGTTGTCGAGAAGCTGCTACGGATAGTGTTCCCAGATCTGAAGCAGGTCCTGATGTTATTCTTGGACCCAATCCTTCTTATCCTTTCCGATAATCCTCTGATGTAGGGAAATACAAGTACTGGTAGTGGCGGCTTCTCTTCCTTATGAGGCTATTGCTGTCTTCTAGCCAAAGTCTGTTCCACCATCACTTTGGCGTAACCATTCCGTTGAAGGTCATTTTTGATAATGCCTAGTTCCTTTTCGAGACCTTCCTTTGTATTACAGAGCCCGAAACCACGTTCTACTAGAGTCTTAATGATTCCTTTCTTAGTCAATTGATGGTGGTTGGATTCCTGGTTCAGATACTGTCCCGTGTATCTGGATTATCGGTATACAGATGTTTTCTATTTAGTGTGGGTCCTCTTCACCAATGTGTCTAAGAATTGCAATTCGTTGTTTACTTCCTTCTTCATTGTAAAACTGATGAAATGACAACGTTGTTGATGTACTTTAGGAAGGTGTCTAGTTCTGAATTTTTTTGCTTGATATAATTGTTGTTCTTCAGCTAATCTTCTTCTTTTTTTATAGATTCTTTCAGGGATTTCAAATCAATTTATATCATATTAGACAATGGAAGTCCGAACTAATGACATGCACTACGAAACATTGTCAACTACCTTCAAACAAACTATACATATTTCACTTACATGGGACCCTCATCCTCAATGGCGTACTTCGAAGTTTCAAAATGAGACACCTGTCTTATCACCTCCTCAGCTCCTTTTTGGATATTACAAGGCGAAACACTAATATAATTCGATATATTACATTACGAATTTATATCACCGGGACCGACAAATCTACTCATGTCACGATGCTTATTTGATTCAATTGCAGCTGTAGGAATCTTATTTGAATTGAAAGGAATATATTTTTTAGGAGTGATTTGGCTTGTCACTTCTACATCTTTATTCAAAGAATGTGTGGAACTTTCGAAGTTATTCCTCTTCTAAAAAACATAACCTTCAATTTGATAATAATTTTCACTATCTATGTACTCCGTCTCCTCTTAATCACATAATTCGCAATTTACTGATAGATTACTTTTATTATATGTGCTTATATTAGCTGTTCAGAGTATAGACATTTTTTTACAATAAGAAAGAATTGTTTTCTAATTCAAAAACTGCGTTGTTTGGACTGAATAGTAGTGATTTTTTTATAGAATTTTGATGACGACTGACTTATAATTTTAAATACATTCCACGAAGTTAAAGTTTGAAAATTCCGAACATGAACTATTGAATGTAGGTATGTTGATAATAGCAATAGCAGATATCACCATTTCGAATTTTAGTTTTTTTTGCTCATTCCAGTCAGAAGTTTTTGTGTTTGAATGGATTTAATCTCCAGCGAGTGCTTGTGTTTTGTCCTTAAAAAAATAGGATTCAACATCGAACTTCTCAATACTCTCCTATAACCTAAAATCATTTGTATGTAATTTCAACTGCAATTTGTAGCCCGCTTGGAATCAGCCGCAAAAAGTTTATTTTTATATAATTTCATTTGCAATTTGTAGCCCGCTTGGAATCAGCCGCAAGAAGTTTGGACAAACATGGAAGGGAATGTGAACAGCTGGAATGTGCACAAATTTGTGAATATGGCTTCAAGTTAGATGAAAATGGATGTCATACCTGTAAATGTGACGACCCGTGTGATGGATACATGTGCCCTGAAGATGAGGAATGTGTCAACGTTAAGGAATCTTCATGCACTGACTTCTTGTGCCCATCTCTGCCAGTTTGTAAGTGAACATTATCACTATTGAAAAAATGGGTAAAACAGGGTTTTCCGTTCACAAATTGTCGTGCGGATTGACAGGGGTCTTACCTTTTGAATCCGTTCTAATGAAAGGTACATGATATTGAGGTACTACTTCAGTGTATTTTTTTTTTCAGGTCGACCAAAAGCAGTATATGCCAATCCCTGTGAAAGTGGAACTCCATTAACAGATGACTTGAGAGGTGCTCCAGTAGCATGCGCTCTGAGATCTGAGAATGGAATTGTGTGTCCACCTACCCATGAATGTACAGCGGTTGCAGGATCTACGCAAGCAGTTTGCTGTCCCATTCTTGAAGGAGAACTCGACGCTGAAGCTTCCGAAGATTACAGTCAAATGGAGATGAGACCTCAAACTAGTAAGTACTCATCCTTCTTATTGCACACTTTCCAACACAAACACAATGCAGCCGAAAGCAGATTGCTGAAACTTCTTTCGAGACCCTTTTACCATCCAAGATGATTGGTGAAAAGTGCTTCGTGATGATTTGTATTTTCAGAGTAAATTCAATAATAAATTGATGGATGTAGCCGTTACTATGTGGTAGGAGATCATAATAAACTAACTGTTAGTTTATTGTGTACGTTTGAAAATATCCATATAGGACGAAACTGCAGTAACGTTAGTTACAAGTAAAAGTGGTAAAAACATAGAAATTTTCATTTCTCTTTTCAAATTCAATAATATTTTATCATCGCTACAGAAATTAACGATAAAAGCCACAGAATCCTAAAGTCAAATTATTTTTATTTACTAGTGTAGCCTACTTTAATATTTAATATTTAGACCATAAGGAACTTGGAAAGATGTTTCGGTGAGATCATCAAGGTATCTAATAAAGCAGCACATAATACATTCGACATAGTGTACAGAGTGGGCGAAATTGGACACTTTCAAAAGGAAACTAAACTAGATAGATGAAAACTGATAGCTGTTTATGAGGGTTAGATTTTATGGCAGACTAAATGGTGAAAACCGCGTATCGGTATCTATCACTGGTTTTGAGTTATAGGATGTTTTTCAAAAATGTGCAGTAAGTTTTTTTCTGTAAAAAATTTCTTGTTTCTATGAAAACATTCCATAAAGTACTTTTTCAATGAAATATATTTCTTTTTTTGCCGGATTCAATAGGAGTGAAAGAAGCAAAACTTTGCATCACTGCTGCTTCCAATTCGTATCCAGAATTGGTCGGCAATATGAAAATTATATATTTCAACCTTCCCCACTCCATAGGCGTTAGGTCCGGTGACAAGGCCGGCCAACGGTTGACTCCTTGGCCGCCAAAAAATTGGTGATCATTGCAGCACTGTGAGGCAGAGCCCCGTCTTGTTGAAAATATAGTTTTTCTGAGCTCCATCAGTGGCAATTCATCAGCAAAGGGTTCAATATTTTGCCTTGCAATTTCTAAATACCTCTGAGATTTGAGAGTGCCATTATAAATGAACGGGCCGATAATTCTACCCCTGAAAACACCTGCCCACACCAAATCCAAATCTTCTTTGACTTCCCTGCTCTACAATTGAATGAGGTTTTTTGTGCCCAAGTATAAGAATTGTAGCGGTTGAAAATGCCGGCACTGCTCACATAAGCTTCGTCTGTCCGAATACAATTCAACTAAAAATCACGCACTTGATTACAACTTTCCAGGAACCACTGGCTAGAAGCCATTCGGCTTTCAAAACCTCCTGGTCTGAGTTGATAAACTCTTCTGGTCCTGTATGGGTTGAATTTGTGTTTTTTCAAAATCCCTCTAACTTTAGTTCTTGGTAGGCCAGTTGATATTTTCAAATTTCGCGTTGACGTTTTGGGATTATTTTCAACAGCTCCTAAAACGACTATTTCTTCCAACTCCTTATCCCTATTTTATCCATATAATTTTGGCCTTTTTGACCACCATCAATTAGGTTGTGTCGCAATCTTGCGAAAATGTATCTGAAAGGTTGTCTTCTCTCTGGATACCTCTCGTGATACAAACTGCTTGCTGCTAATTTTAAGTTCTATTGAAATATGCAGGAATATACAGGGTGTCTCATTAAAAAATAGTTTTTCATCAATAACTATTGATATCTCGTTTGAAAAAATTTACACCATTGAATTCTACGTGAAACAGTGCGTTGGAAATTTTTGGCGGGAAAAAAGTTATAGCAACTTTTGTAAAATTCACATTTTCGACAAAACATGCTGTAACTCAAGAAACGATGATAGATATTGAAATGTGGTTTTCATCATTAAGTCATCTCCATACAGTTCAATAATTTATCATATTTTCTATATTTTTTCGACAGCAAGTTTTATGTCGCTTTTTCGGCTTTTCCTACCAATTCTTCGAAAATTTCAAACAATAAATTCAATTTATTGTTTTTCAGTGTGTGAATACCTACACGAATTTTCTGAGAGCATGGAAGGCACAAGAGATGGCATGACGTTGGCGCTGCCAACCCCTGCATGTGATATGAACGGCAATTACATAGCAACACAATGCTCCGAAGGAGAATGTTGGTGTGTTGACAACTTTGGAACCGAAATCCCCAGAACTAGAGCTCCAGGTAACACCTCTACGAACTGTACCGAACTCAGGGAGTCTCTGGACTGTTTGGACTTGACTTGTAGAATGGGTTGCGAGTATGGTTTCATCCTCAATGAGGACACAAGATGTCCTCAATGCCAATGCAGAGATCCTTGCAATACAATTGATTGCGGTAACGGAGAAGAGTGTCAACTAGTTGAAGTCAGCTGCAAGGATCACTATTGTCCGCCTGTCCCAGCATGTAAGTATGAAAAAGACGTTGATAGAATTTGTAATAAGTTATAATGTACCTATATTAATAGGAAATATGTGTATCAACAAACTAGGGTTTTCTAAATAATGTGAAGTATTTTTCTTCTACTTTTTCTACTGAGCAAGTATTATTCAAAATCAAATAAAAATTACAGTGAATTCAGGAAAGCGTTACCCAAGTTTTAGATTGATTTCTTTCTGATGATTGATCAACATCATTTTTATAGAGCTTAGCGACATATACGAAAAAATATTAAACATACTAAATGAGAATTGCCCAGAAAAACCGAAAATATAAGATGTCATTCGTCAGCTTACAAATAATATTAGTTTCATAATCTACACCTCACGATTTGATCTCCACAAACTTCATTTGAAAGATATATCACATGTTTCGATAACACAGTAGCTTTATCAACAGTGATTTGGTGGGTTGGTGGGTTTTCGCCATTGAAAACTGCGTGGGTGGCATATCAGTATACAAGCACTGTCCTGGATAGTCGTAGAGGATATAGTTTTCATCACACGTGATGATTCCATCAGAAAAGGATTATTTTGGTTGCGCAAAAGCAGAAATGGACTTCATACAAAAGCATTTTGCCGAATTTAGAACCTTCTGAAGTTGGAACAAAACTTGTGAAACTACATCAAATATTTAGGTCTCAGGATATTTAATAATTAAAATGAAATTCACATTTTAACAAGCTGATAAGAAAATTGAGATATTACACCCGCAATTCAAATTTTTGGGAGAAAATGTTGAATAGTCATCACCTTGAAAAATATTAGTCACTTGTGAAATTGAAATATAGTGAGGATGGCAGTGTTTTCCATGTAAGTGCAATTTGTTAGCATTAATTTAAACTAGAACTCATGTGAATGATATCTGATTTTTATTCCACAACGAATGTTTGAAATACAAACTGAGTAGAGAAAAGTATCTTCTGTATAATTCAGTGTTC
>WOGP01002169.1:0-17250 GCA_015342065.1 Leptinotarsa undecemlineata
AATTATTGTTTTTCTTAATTCTGACATTCCAATTAAAAAATTTGACAACACCTACTTCGTGGTTCTCTAATGACAGGTAGTGGGACAATATTTGTTCCTAGCTGAAAACAGTGATTCCATCTGTTCTGACAAGAAAAAAATATTTCTTTTGAACTTATTATTTTTTCTTTGAATCAATAAAATTTGACAAAAATTATTTACTCAATATAAAAGTTTGGTTTAATCAAACAACATTTACATCAATATTTTGAATGAAAAATATGTCAATCAGAAATCACTTACAATTAGGAAAAAATGGTTTCATGGGCATTAAAGGTGAATGAAAACTATATTGTAATCTAAACGAATACGATTTTTTCATAAAAATTGCACAGTGATAAATGTAATATCCATTAATGCTTTTTAAAAACAAATATAAAAAAAATTAAAACGTATTTTTCCTCCTGAAGTATAAAAACGAAATACATATATAATTTTAATGACTACTTCATAAAAGGAATGCTTTCGGAGGTGAAAGTTATGTGTTTTTTTTCTTACCAGGTTTTATTTATCAATTCTCATCATTTATCTAAAAAAATATAACAGATAAAAAACTTACCTTTTCCTCTCCACAATATCCTGTCAGTCCACGCGGGAGGGCGAGCCTTCTCACTCGTATCATAAGTGTCAGTATTCAAATCATATTTGTATGTTGGTTGAAATTTTATATCACCTTCTTGATAGTCCTAATGAAAGAAAATCAAACTCATATAAGAACGATGACAAAAATCATTGTTTACATTCAAGCATAGACAACAAACTATTATCTTTTGGAAAGAATTCATGTGGTTACTGAGTTGATAAGGATTCGAGCATAATAAAAACACCTTAGTGAGTCATCAATCACATGTATTGTCTACTGAATACTAATTCAACACAGTTTCTCACTTTTCCTTTGTTATTGTTTGATTTGTCATTAATGTTAACTGAGACGTAACTAATCGATTCCTGAAAAATTTGCTGCTCATCTACTTTGGGGAACACTATCACAAGTTTAAAATTTTGTATGTTGAATAAAAAACCACTTTATTATATTTTCACTTTTATACTTTTGAACAAGGATAATAGTGAATTACTCTTTAAAATAGTATATCATGTTAATATGTTTTTGTGGAATTTCAAAAATTCCATTGGTACATTTTATCACTATGTCTTTCAATTTTGTTATAAACAGAGTGGTCGATTAGTCTGACGAAGTACAAGTTTTCCCCTCAATTTCAGAACAACAGAAAATAGTTTTAAATAAAAATGCTGGAAACTTGAAATACTACAGTAAATATTCATTTTGAAGTACACAAGATAATAAAACAAATTTTGAAGTATATATATATATATATATATGTGTGTGTTTTAAATGAAATAACTTGCATATGACATTACACTTATCAACCCCCTCTCCTGATATTGAGCTTAATTTTATACAGGGTATCTCAACAAAAACTTTTTCAATTTCTGAACACGCTTGGCTTCTTTCTACCGAGGAAGTTACAGTCTTAGCGAAACGCGTCCAAAAATAAAAATGTTTGTGAAATTGTGTGTGTCATCATGGTTTTTATATTACTTTTCTCAAGATGCTCTGATAAGTTTTTCTACAGGTGAAACAATATTTATTGAGATGATTCTGTGAAAAGGCTTAGTGGTGCACTTTCTAATTGTGATTTGAGAACAAACAATTTTTAATAAGGTTTTGCTATCAGTTTGTTTGGATTTTTTTAATATATACCAGTCTGCTCTGAAAGGCTTGAAAAAAGTTACATTATTCAAAACATTTTTTCTGTTTGTCTTTGAGTAGACAGGATACATTATTTGGCTTTACGATTCTACAAACTGGATTAAGTACAAAATAAGAAATAGAGTTTTCGCAACTTACCAATAATACACTGCCTCTCTCTTTCTGTTGGTTCAACTGATCTGCTTTCAATAAAGTAGGCATTTCGTGTCTCATAAGTAAAGTTTTCACCTGGGTTGTTGTTAAATCTGTTATTCGGTAATTCAAATCTCCTAGCCAATATACCTGCCTTGAAAAAAGTTTTCTTTTTGATTACTGAAACAACTTTGTGGCCATTTTTTATTCGAACAATAACAGATCTTAGTTTTTCAAAAGATGTCGGTGATCCCTTTTTCTTGTCTTAGAGTGGACGCAGTTTAATATAGTGTAATTTTAGCATTTGAAAAACTTCAAAGCAAAAGATTCTCAAAATTTAATATGTTCAGTAGAGTGTCGGATACAAAAATATACCTAAGTCACAAGGCGGTGTGCATATTACTAGAAGGCAGCAGAAAGCATACAAAAAAATGAATTACCGATAAACAAGTCCCAGAAATCTAGATAAAAAAAGATATATTGCTTACACATTATATCCAAATTGAGAAATTTGGTATTAGCTGTAATGAAAGTGGAATGGAAACAGTCACAGTTATTCAAATTCTTAGTCTTCTTCCCATTTATAAGCATACTCAATTGTAGAATTCCAGGACCTCATCAGATGAGGTTAAAAAAAGTTAAAATGAGTAAAAGGTTATCTTTGAACTCATGCAAAATGCATTGATATAGTTCGTTTGATATGTTTAATACCAGAGATTTGGATGAGGGGAATATATTTTACAACATTCTTACACCCGTTGTAAAGATGTAATATTCTGCACTTGTGAAGTCAAGCTGCTGGAAAATAATTTCATGAAAATGAAAAGATAAATAAATGAGTACTGTTTGGGTCATTTCCGATTTGATTTGAGAGTCACCGGTGGCTGAAAAAGCTATTTACTGTGGCTCTCAAATTGAAAGTAAATTGTGAATGATCGACAAGAGCCACCGGTAGATAGCTGTTTCAGCCTGTTGGGCATCATCAGTACCGGGCAGGCGGTCCTCGATTGAAGATAAAATGTGAATAACCAAGAAAAGTACTTGATAAAAATAACTGTGAAAAAGCAAAATAGACATAAATGGAACCACCTATTGGTGTGACACCCAAGTTAGCTTGCCAAGTGTTAATGTCAGCGTTGGTATTTGTTATCGGAAAACGAATCCACATGTTTCTAGAAATGATATAAAATCAAGAAAGGTTAAGGCAGACAAACTGCTGGAAAGTAATTCCATGATATTCAAAAGATAAAGATGAGTACTATTCTGATCATTCCCAATCTTATTTAAATTCAAGAGCCATATCTTTGGGCCATTTTGGTATGTTCCGATCTTTAATAAAAATCCTTTTTGAACTAGAAAAATGTTTTATCGATATATTATTTGAGAAGTTCCAAGATAGCTTCCACATACGATTTGGGTCAATTTTTTGGATTTCCATCATTTTCGTATTTAGTTTTCACAATTATAACGGTTTTATCAACCGGAACATTGGCGAACAAACTCACAACATCGAAAATCATCAGGAGATCTCCGTTTAGAATTCGTGATTTGTTAAGTTTTTCAATGAAATCAGAAGTATTCTCTATATAACAGTTTCTAATTCCAGACTGAGGTTTTCAAAATTTGGAGAATATATTTCACAAGATCAAATTGAACTAACAGTCAACCGCAGAGAAGAATTTTGAATACATACCTAATCTCTCGAAGCAATTAATGCAAGAACATGTCATTCTGTTATGAATTGACTTCGTTCATCATAATCAAATGTTTAACTCACTCATGATCCTTAATTGATTGAGGGGTTCTCCTGAAGTTCATCCTGGCGTTAATATCTTTATAATCCTGGTTTCTCCTCTCATATTCCTCCACATGAGCTGCCAAATGACAATTCACAAAGCAAAGTGAAGTGTTGTGTAGTTCCATTCGAACGCCCACCCCTCCTTTATTACCCTACAATAAAACAAAAAACTATAAGCACTGATTTGTAATAAAATATACAGGGTGGGCCATCAAAAACTTGACATGGAGAGCTCGATTTTTATTGGGAGGGGGCAGTTTATCCTTCATTTATAGCGTCGTCACTTCAACCCCGGAGCAGAGGGGTGAACAATCCTTGGAATTTTAATTGGGAATAGGGGGCGAGTAGCACGTCGTTTGAATGATCTTGGAATTCCCTAAACAATGGTGTACATGTTTTTAAATTTGGACGTATTTAAAAGAGTTCTTTCCGATAATTAACTTTTTCAATATTAGAGCAACACATTGCTATAGCAATTGCTCAGTTGGAATGTGTTTGGAACTCTTTCATTTGTTTCATACACTACTTTTTTGTTAATTTTTTGTTTTTCTCTGATGAGAGGATCATTACAAATGAGAAATGGTTTAAAATGCTGTTTCTTTTTATCAATTTTATGTTAAAAATGATATCTACATTATAACTAGTAGTGAGTGCCGTAAAGTGTTGCTAAAGAAATAACGATTTACACAACAGAGGGTTGAGTAGATTGAACTGTACTATGAAAATAGACGTTGTGCTGCGAGAGTCGCTGAACAATTAACAACATGGGAAGAATGTGTCGCGACAGTATGTTTTCGATTTAGTTGCAAAATTTCCGTCAACTGGATCTGTATCTAATAAAAAACGGCAAATCGGACCACCAGTAACAAATGAGGCGACACAAGTGGCAATTCTGGGCCATGTTGAGCTTGACCATACTTTGAGCACAAGAACGTTAGCATTTGTTTTCGGGGTGTCACGAACTAGCATTCGGCGTATTTTGAAAACCCGCAAAATGCATCTTTGAAAGATTAAATTAACGCAACAACTGAATGGAGATGATTAAGATCGATGCTTGCAATTTTGCGAGTTGCTTAGTGAACGAGCGGTGGAAAATCCACATTTTGTTTTCAACATTTGCTTCAGTGATGAATGTTCTTTTTTCTAAATGGCACAGTTAATAGCCAAAAGTTTTAAACATTTATAAAAACAGTCTGTTTCTAGGAGTCTAGTTTTATGTTGAGGGTAGCAGAATATATTCTTATTTCTTGTGTGGTGCGAGTGGTCATTTCC
Organism: Leptinotarsa undecemlineata; assembly: GCA_015342065.1. Lineage (NCBI taxonomy): Eukaryota > Metazoa > Arthropoda > Insecta > Coleoptera > Chrysomelidae > Leptinotarsa > Leptinotarsa undecemlineata. Next base: position 4,974 of record WOGP01002169.1, read on the forward strand.
ATAAGGTATGAATAGTGATTTATTTTTGAAAAAGTTCAGATACTCAAACACATATTCAGCTGTTAGAGTTAAAAGGTTCAGATTTTTGAAATATCCACTACAAGATTAATTTACTCTTAGTCCAGCTAGAATTCTAATTGCTCTCTTCTGAATTATAACAACCTCTTGATTGTGTGTGCCACCCCAGAATATAATTCCATAGCACATAATGAAGTGAAAATGACCGTAATATGCCGTTCGTAGGGTAGTGTGATTGACGACTTTTTGGAGTTCACTCAGAGAGTAGCAAACTCCACTAAGCTTGCCGCATAGAAGTTAAATGTGTTTGATCCAGCACATGTGTCTATCAATGATGACCCGCAGGAATTTGGTGGAGTCGACAAACGAGAAATGCTTCTTATCGTAAAAGGCAGGATATGATTAGAAGAATAAATAAGTGTTCATAGCTACTTTTTTGAATACTGAAAACTCATTTAAAGTAACACAAGCTGTAAGAGGATTTATTGCATGCTGAGAGAGAAATCGGCTTACATGACCATTATTTGAGAAACAGTAGTAGCATAGGTGACGAGTGGTTGTCTTCAGTTGAGAGGGTTTGTCGCCACTATCATGGAATCTTGTAATGAACGAGTTACAACATCTTCTGGATCTTAATGGACCTTAATGGAATATGATTTTGATTTAGACGATAGTTATCTTAGTCCAGAGTAAATATAATAATATAGTGAAGGGATGCATGTAGCAGATCCTGAATATCATAACAAAATGGACCGATAAGGAAGGGCTGAACATAAGCACAACAAAATCGACCATAGTACCATAAATCAAGAGCACCAAGACAGAGTCCTCAGGACCTCTAAAACTTCGAAATGAAGAGCCACATATGTCGGGAGAAGTCAAATATCTGGGAGTGATACTAAATGATTTAGAACCAACATCTGGAAAGAGTTAAACGAAAGGCGCAGGTATCGTTGATGCTGACTAGAGGGAATACGGTAAGGCATTGGGGTTGTAACCATTGGCTCTACATTATGGCTGTGGAATTCATGATAAAATATGCATCTGGCATCGGAGTGACCAGGAATGAAACAAGCAAATCAAGCAGGTTGAAAAAATTTGCACGTTTGGGAATAACGGGCGTAATGAAAACTACACCAAGAGCTGCGTTGGTGACACTCTTGAATCTTTCTTCTTTACATCTAGTAATACTGGGGGAAGCAAGAGTGGGTCGAAGCAGAGTGGTAAATTCACCATTTTACAAGGGATCGAGCAGAACAGAAATTTCAAAATATGAGGAGGAATGAACATCAACAGGTTCTTGGACCACATGACAACGAATTACATGTTAGAAACAAACTTCACGGTTAATGTCATGAGAATGGAGAATCAATAATCTTCTCGAGAACATGTTTTTTGGAAACACCTGGATTAAATTGAAAGGGGCATATTTTTAGGAGAGATTAGTGTTTGGCAAAAAAGCATTTTTGGTTTTTACTTCCTAATCTTTGTACAGAAATTGTGGAAAACTTCTGGTATACAGACGGATCGAAATCTTAACATGCAACGTAAGCTGGATTTTATTGTGCACTGAGAAAACTACATTTCAGTTACCTGCTCAGTCAGTTAACTTCAGTGTTTCAAGCTGAAGTGTATGCAATCCTGCAAAGCATATGAAATACTAATTTGAAGCCTTAACAAAATGAGTGGATCAATATTTTCACACAGCCAGGCTGCATTGGGTCACCGTTGAACCCGAAAGTGACAATGACACTTGCCTGGGAGTGCCGTAAAAACTGGAAGACGGGAATAGAATATACTGGGTGCCAGGACACCAGATATAGATCAACTTCATATATACTTTTTGATAGAGAAACAGATTGGAAAATGGGTCTATAAGAAACATAAAGAGTACTGAGAAAATAACTCACGGATACATATGAGAAAAACCTTTATCAAGGCACCGTTCTGGAAGAGAATTGAAGATCTGCTTTAATAAAGGTGGAATCAGCTCAGAACAATTTAAGGGCCATTCACTAGACAATGTCCATTGACAGGGCATCCGAACAAAATAGAGCTCTAAAACCGAGACCTTAGTTGCAGGCAATGCTTCAAAGGGATCGAGACAGCTCGTCATGTTTTATATAAATGTGAGGCGATCAACAATCAATTTATGGACAATACAAATTATGTATAGAAGAAAATTCAAACATCAAGCAAGGGACCTGACGAACTAGTACAAGGAACAATGTTGTTGGAATTGGTGTCATGAAAAACATTGGGGAAATGCAATAAACCCATGAAGCTGCAGGGTTTTCCAGAGACTTGTAAGAAATAGACATCACATCGTCAATTTGAAATTATACTGTTTTTTTTTAAAGACGACTCTTTGGAGTGTGAACATGAACATAAGAGAGTTTTCAAATGTGTTACAAATATAATAGTGATGAGTTTCAAAGTATGATCAGATTAGTCCATAAAGAGAATACGCTTGACAGCTAGTGACAAGAAAAATGAGTGCCAAAATTATAAAAATGTAATCAAAATATTGCGTTCTGTTTTGATTTTGAATTATTAATTGGGTTGAATTTGAATATGCTTACTACTTACTTATTTATTAAGAATCTGAGCAAAGATGTAATATTGGTGAGAAGGTATAAGTCATAAAAATAATATGAGATAAGACAACAATGAGAAATTATATCTCTATGAAATTATATACAAACGGGTGGAAGGACTTCAGTCGATAGCCAGTTGAGCAAAGTTGTTATTTTGTTCAATAAATTACAATTATTATTAATATTATTATATACAAACAATAAATAAGTAAAATAAAATAATAGGAAAATAAAAAAAGCAAGATAAGTGATGAAAAAATACCAAAATAAATGAAATATAATAAAATGAGAAAAAATTTCAAACCAAATTACTTAACGAAGTTTTCAATGTTGCTCATTTTTTTGACAATACTCTAGTTTTGTAATTAACTCAAGCGAATATTTTGCTCCGATTATTCATAGTATTTTCGATAACTTTATTTCATTCGTTCTTCCATAAAACCTCTCAACCTCTCAACACTATTCAGACAATGGAAGTATGAACTTGTAATAAGTATGAACTTGTAATATTCAATGGTTTTGATGACTTAGGTTATTCTTTCAATTCTGTAATGTTACTTATATGTTTTACTGTAAATCCAAAAACAAGCACCCAATCACCAGAACTTTTCTCGACACACATTTCGCCTAACAAGTTGGCATCTTCACGAGATGAAGAACAGTAAATTACAAATATAGATATATGAGTAAGTGAATTAACATAGCCAATACTACAGATACAAAAGTAGTTTATATTTTTACGTATCAATCATTTTATTTGTATAATCTTCATAACACACTGTGGTGGTTGAATGGTTTGAGACCACTTGAAAATATATAAAATTGAAGATTGAAAAATTATATTAAATCGGTCATTATTGCATTAGCAACAAAAAAGTACATATTACCATTTTTCCCAATAATCCAGTACCAACTGTGTCAACGGAAATATTTTTAACATAATGGTAATGTTGACTATTCACCATGACCACTAACTGCATTCCCACAAGTCTAGCCAATCCTACCAATTTATATTTTGCTTTGGGATGTACTCCTTCTAGCACATATTTGCTGAAAGAAAAATAACAGTAAATGAAAGATATAGCAATTGTTTACATTTCCTATTTTTGGACAATATCTCCTTCGAACATCATGTTCATGAGAAAAACATATCTTTACAGATAAAACTGAATGAATAGATCATAAGCATTACAATAATAAGAAACAGGTTAGTAAAATTTCACCTTAGTGGTCATAAAAATAAATTACCCAACAAAATGAAGTATATTGTTTTTTCAATTTTTCAGTATAGAGAAGATCTAGAAAATACTTTATCATTAAAAGCCTGAAGAGCTGACGAAATATGACGTGCATTTTAGCAGGAAACAGATAAATAATTTTGAACCTTCGATCGGTTATGTATGAATGGCACTAGAGGAAAATCTAAAAAGAAATGTATGAATGGGTTGTTTATTAGTTAGGATGATAGGGAGTGCAGTATACAGTGTCATCCCCAAAGTATGCACCATATGGGAAACTTATTCATTAATGATTTTCGATAAAAATTTATTCTTGATAAAAGTTAACATGCACCAACGAAATACAGTAAAACACAAGTAATATACGAGGAGCCTTCAAATATTTGATTTTCAGACAAGAGTAAAGTAATCTTATTTTGAAAAATCTCGGGAAATGTTATTCAGAAAAGTTGTTCAGCATTAAAAAATACATCTATATTTGAAGTCATGGCCATCTAAGTGAAGTTTTATTTTTTACCAATTTGTTTAAAAATGGTTACTATGAAAAAAAATTTGTTGAAACGATAAATAGGCAGCGTCCTGTGTACGACGGTTTATTTCAAAAGCCTGCAATATTTCAAATTACACAACTGGTGTTAACCACGATCAATTTTTTTGTAGAGTAAAATAATTTTCAAAAATGTTGGTGCAGTTATTTTTATTTTTTGTTAACACGGAAAATTTCTCAAAATTATACAGTATTGTAACAAGAACTTAATTTTTAATAACATCAAATCACAAAACATCAAAATAAAATACACACACACACAAAATAAAAACAAACTCATTGATTTTCTGGAGATTATTTTGGAGAATTATTTTGGACAAGAAAATATACAGAAAATCAATGAGTTTGTTCCGAAATACCTATTTTATTTTGATGTTTTGTCATTTGATATCATTGAATATCAAGTTCTCGTTATAATACTGTATAATTTTGAGGACTTTTCGGTGTTAACAAAAAATACTTGCACCAAAAACCGAAAGATTTTACTCTTCAAAAAAATTTAACCATCGTTAACACCATAATTGTGCAATTCGTAATATTACAGGCTTTTGAAATAAACCGTATTATACAGCCGTATTCAGCAAATTTTTTTTCGTAGGCCCTATTTTTAAAAAATGGTTAAAAAAATAAAGCTTTGCTTAGATGGCCATGACTTCAAATCTAGATGTATTTTTTAATGCCGAATAACTTTTTTAAATAGCATTTATCGAAATTCTTCAAAATAAAAGTACTTTACTCTTCTCTCAAAATAAAATATTTGAAGGCTCCTCGTATATTACGTATGTTTTACTGTATTTTGTTGTTGCATATTTAGTTTTGGGAGATGCACAAATTTTTATCAGGAGTACCATTTTGTCGAAAAACCCTTAATAAATAAGTTTCCCATATAGTGGGATGACACTTTATATTCTCTATTTGTATGGCATTTATAATTCGAAGAAGGGCTGTTACTGTTTCGCTTCAAGTTTAACGTCTTCCAAATGTAGTGAAAATATACTAGTAACTTCATATTATGCAAACTTCAATTCGCATTTCAACCACTGCAGCGGGGGCATTAGAATACCCTTGCCGGGTAAGGTAACACCTTACCTGCCGAAAACAATCTTATGCAAGACGAAATCATGCATACCATTAAAGGCGATTCATAATATACAAAAATATTGTACTGCTCAAAATACAAAAAATAATTTGTATTGTCACAATGTATTGTCATTATCAAAATATTTTTCTTAATGTTTTTTGGGTATATAATTTATGATATTGATGGCTTATTTATTTTGTGGAAATTCATCTTCATTTAAATGATATAGATAAAATACTTTGTCTAATTTCCACTTAATGTATTGATATTAATACGACCAAGGTTTCGGTTTTTTACACCATTCTCAAGCATTCTAACACACACTGTTAGAATTGGAAATTAGACAAAGTATTTTATCTATATTATTTAATTGGGTATATAACCTTCCAGAAAGTTATGATATGATTTCAGTAAAAGTTGTCAAACTAGTGAAATATGAATTAATTCCCATCATGAAAAAAATTATTGATTCATCTTTTGAAACAGGTATATTTCCCGAATTGTATAAAATTGCAAAACTTTCACCTTTATTCAAAAATGACGAACCTAATGAAAAATGTAATTATCGGCCAATTTCTATTCTTCATATTCTATCAAAAAACATTGAAAAATTAATGAACAATAGTTTATTTCAAAGTATTGATTTTCTTCATAGTAGACAATATGATTTTTGCAGATCAACTGATACAGTGTCAGCTGTATGGGATATAGTTTCCAAAATTCAACTTCAATTAGATTTAAATAATGTTTTTGGTATGTTATCACTTAATTTGCGGAAGGCATTCGATACAATAAATCATAATATTCTCATAATATAAATTTCTTGAGGTTCATTAGCGGTAGATTCGAATATCATTCGTTGAACTTTAAACATGTTCTGTTGATAATTTTATCACACTGTCCAAAAATAATGAAGAAATTTATGAGAACTTCGTTTAAATAGTTTTGTTCCATCGTTTTATGGGTATTTGAAACTACTGAAGTGACGAAAATGTCAATATTATTAGGAGAATATCACAACGTTACTGTCAAATAGTAATCATGGTCTACTTACGAAAGACCGAATGGGACTGAAGGGACATTTTCACAAATAAAAACTCATAAGACCGAATCTTGACTAGTTAGGTATATGCATGATATACATAGAAAGAGAGCGACTTTCAGTCACTTTTTCAAGCAAACGAAAATATTATTTTTTTACCACCCTGTATTGAAGTAACGAAGATTACGGTGAAGTGTGGGAAGCCTCCAAGTATCACCTACCTTCAAACCAAATTTCGGTACCACTAGTATTCCTTGACTCAAAAATATCAGCATTTTTAGAGGATATGATTTCCGAAGAATTTAATTTATATTTCGAAAAATGTAACAGATAGTTATAGGAAAATATCAAGAAAAGTAGTCGGGTAATTGTTGTAGATTCCAACAATATATTATATACAGGGTATTCCATTAGAAAAATCAAAGTTGATACAACTTTTTTATGGAAGTGGCAATGCTGCATTGTCAAAAATATTTTACTTTGGTGAAAAATGTTGGAATACGCTCCACAACAAATTTTAAAAGTAATCCGTTGTCCAGTTCACCAGAAACGTAAACAAAGCATATGAACAAAGTTCACCCCAAAAAGTTACAGCTTAATATAAACCACTAAACCAATTAGTCAGTAACTTGTATTCATTAATATTGCCTACAAATTGATAAAATCGATTGAAAAAACTTCAATATTTATACTTAGCTTTCTTTAGTGGTCGACGTTTCAGAAAACAATCTTTTTTCTTTTTTCAAAACTTAAAATTCACTTTAAAACTTTAGTCCCAAATTGTGAAAAACTAATTCTTTTGACACACGTTAAAAGAATGAAATGTTCAAATGTCATGTGCGATAGTCCACATGAATACATATACTGGATGTTTTTTGAGAATTCAGTTAGGATTCGTATTTCTGTTTTCATCCTTTCTCCTTAGTAGTGGCCACCAGGTACGATCCATTTCCATAAAGCTATTTGAAATAACTACACTTGTTACCTGATAAAAAAATATATGCGAATTTTTTGAGTTTTCTGACTTTTTATGAGCTGCATTGGTGACAATTTTTGTCTTTGACTAATTAGACTCTTCAGTGGTTTATATTACGTAGTACATTTTTGGGGTGAACTATTCAATTTGTCCTTTATTACACTTCAGCAGAATATACAAAAAATATAATTTTTTCAGGAATAAATATCTATCTAATCTATATGTGTGTGTGTATAGGTTCAATAATGTTCAAACTATTCGACTGTTTATACTACCTTTTTGAATATGTAAAATAATGCATTCCTTTGTCATTGTGGGTCATTTGCCATTGTGTAATTTTTTGTTTTTTTATTTTGTTTTTCAGTCTGTGTTAAACCTTGTGTTGCTAATGAATACGAAATATAATATTATTATACTTCTATCAGTACAGTGGAATGACAACAAGTAACTTCTTTTGGAAATGGAATGGAGACCTCATGAATTGCATGGAATCCTGATTTATATATGTAAGGTGTTATATTTCGGAAGTTTATAGGTTCAGTGTAAATAGTGCTTTTATCGCCAACTGGTCTCAAAATAAAGTTTTCTCTAAATTAATTTTTTTTGTCAAAATTGTTTTCCAAGTACTTACTACCATTCTGCTTCACGGGGTGTATCATTGAAAAGAAATGCTTCTTTACTCAAATCAATTTCTTGGAATCCTACAGCATAAAGATCAGGAGGATTTTCATCGCTACTCAACCATGATCGTAATGAAACTGACGGGGGTTGGCCATTGACGTTCCAGGTGCCAACAAATATCCTGCAAAAACTTTCTCCAGAGGTGTCAACAAAATATGGGCTACTTACGAAAACTCTTGTTTTTGTGTAAAGTCTGGTTCTTTCAATTTGAGCTGATATTTCAACATAGATTCTCGATTAATTGAAGTTTGACCTTGAGCAATATGTTGTCTAGCTATTGGTAAGTCAGCCTGGAAAAAAAATTCTATAATCTCTGAAGTTTTTTTATTTCCTTTACATACTTGGCCATCAGAATTTACAGTACGATTTGAATTATTCATGGTTCCTATGTACTTATCCAACCAAACAAATACAGGTTTGTTATATAGAGAAACTGAAATTGAGAATAACATATTTAAATGATGAACTATTGATGGTTCATATAATGATTACCTTCTTTTGAGCGAATTACCTCTGAGGCAAAATTAGAGCTTTCTACACCTATCTCAATTTTGAATGCACGCTTAATTTTTTTATAGATAATAATGAAAATAATATGGCTCTGACTATCTTCTATAGGTTCAGTATCTGCAATACAGAAAATGAAAAATGTTAAATGGATGTTTTCTATATAGTGTTACCACAAGAAAAGAATTCATCTACTGGAATAACGGTTTCAATGGAAAGATCAGAAATGCTTGACGGTTTCTTTCTGGCTGAAATCAATATAAATAATGCAAAAGATTTATTGTATTCCACTAATGCTAAAATCCTGTTTTCATCACACCAGTTGTCGCCAAGAGTAGAGACATTAAGATGAATCTGTATTTTGTTGAGGTATGTATTAAAAAAAAAGTTTGTGAAAATAGTTCTATTTCAAAAGGATACACTCCTAACTACCTCAGCAGACAAAAACTTTGCCTGCACAATATTAACAACATCTCGATGAACAGATAACATAATAATCCTGCTTTATCGCTATTAGTCCATTTTAAGATAATTTATTTTAACCCTACAATAATCAGATTTCAAGTTGAAATAAAAATTTGTTATTCTTCAAATTTCGCTTGAAAACGTCAAAATTCCTAACCTTACTTCTTAACATTAGTTGAGTCATTTGTCATAGAATTCAACCAACAACAACCACTTGCCACTAGCCGCGTCCACTGGACATAAAATTAGAATGCGCATGCTGAATATGGCGTAAAAGCGCTTTTTAAATCAATTATAAGGTATATTTCCTAGGTCAAATTTTTAGTTCCTTGTTACAGATTATGTGTTATCATTTGTTAATTTAGGAATGGTAAATTCTTGTTCATATCAGTGGGCTGTGAATGACATATGTAAAAAAACTAGAACTATGTTGCTGTATCGCTGCTGTTCCAATGTCAGAACAGAATCATAATTAACGAACTTAGGCGTGCGCAGCGTTATAGAACAGTGCTTTAAAAAAAATCTACAGCGTCACCTAGTGGCGAGTTACAGAAAAATTGATAGCCTAAAAACCTCTATGAAAAATTACTTATACATGTCAAGCTTCATCACGATCGGTTGAGCGATGTAGAAGTTTATCACTTACCAACCAACAAACATCCATTTTTATATATTAGATTGTCAATAAGCATAAAAAAGTATAGATTGGTATTCTCTTGAGAAATAAATAAGTATGAAAGGAAATTACATGATCTTTTGACTGCATTAGATACCAAAATATAAATATAGTGTATACAGCCCACAAATAAATACTAAGAAGAAAACATGTCTGAATATCTAAAAAGATTAATTTTACTAGTTCGGACTTCCATTATCTAATATTATATAATATGATTTGAAATCTCTGCAAATAAAATTGAAAATCAAATTGAATAACTGGAAAATAATTTTATTGAGCAATGAATACATTAAAACGAAAATAATAAAAAAAAACTAACAATAAAAAATGAAATAAAAATTAAAAAGATTTCAAACCAAGTCACTTTGCGACGTTACACCTATGCCCTCTTCTTCATCGGGAGTTGACAGTTTCTCCGTTTGATTAAGGGTTTCCATATGTTGCGTATCTCTATACTAGCAAGCAGTCTCAAGCTAAGATTATCCACAGGGAGAAACACTGGTTCGAAAGGAAGTTCAAAGAAGGTGCATATATGTTGTCCAACGACGCATTCAGCCAAGCTACCGTAGAAATATGCAACATATGGAAAACTTCAATCAAGCGGAAAACTGTCAACTCCTACTAAACCGGTGAAGCAGTGAGAGAGAAGAGGGTAAAGGTGGTAATCCTTGGAGGATTAGTCAGACGATTGTGGATACTGACAATCTGAACATCGTGAAGTAACTTGGTTTGAAATTTTCTTAATTTTTATTCCATTTTCAATTATTCATTTTTTTTAATAATGAGTGCTCAAAATGTAATGATATGAAAATTTCTGGAGTTCATGAACGGGCAAGAATCTTTCAAATGAAAGTTTTGAGAACAGTAACACGTTCTCAAACCATCATAGTGGATAATTTCAAAGAGTATGTACATTTTCAGGGACTACCTATTCAGGGTATGGTAGATGCATAGCCTACTGTTTTCATAGGTCAGGACAGTATTCATTTGATAGTAGCAAGGAAAGTTTATCAGGTACCTGAAAATAGTCCAAAATGTACACAACTTTCAAATTGATTCGCTCTAACAAAAACTTAGTTACTTCTTCTTCAGAAAAAATTTTTGCTTTCTTTGGTGTGTATCCATCAGATTTTCGTCTCAAGAACAAAAACAATTTTATAAATCTTAAAATACAATTTCTGTAGGTAATACTTTAATATGGAGTAGGTACGATTTAACTAACCTTGAAATGTCAATGTTGTTATAAACTTTCAAAGCAAGTTTACGTGGTGTATTACATCAGTTCGAACTTCCATTGTCTAATATAATATAAATTGATTTGAAATCCCTGAAAAAATAAAAAGATTAAACGAAAAAACAATTTTACTAAATACAAAAAACTGAAATTACAAGGAATTAACATACAAGCTACAAAAAATAAAAAATTGAAATATTAATGAAAGCTGAAAAATGAAAATATTATTAATAGAAATGAAAAATAGAAATAACAATTAAAAGATTTCAAACCAAGTTACGTCACGACGTTTCGATTGTTGGCAACGCATCAACACGTTGAATTGTGAATATCTGAAAGTAAAAAGGTGATTTTTTCTCTTGCTGAAATAGACTCTTGTGTGTGATACGTGTGAGAGAAGAACACCGATGTTGAAACGTTTTCGAAAACAGTCATCAGATATTCTTAGATTTTGATATTTTGTTCATGTTTATTATTTGAGGAATATTTATCACATCCAAAGTTGCCTTTTGTCTCCTCTTCAAAGTGAGGAATAATAATGGTATTAATACATTTATTTTTTAATTAGTTTTGACATTTGGCCTGTCTTACGGAGTAAGTAAAAATCATAGATATTATAATTTATATACTTTCTCTATATGAAACATTCTGAGAGATGGAACAAAAATCGTTTTAAAATGTAAACGTTGGTGTGCGCTTGGTGTCTTTGTGAATGGAATATCGAAGTACGTTGAATCTCTTTATTTTATGAAGAATGTAGTGTGCCGTCACAGAATGAATCAAAAGTGTTTTCGTCAATTTATTTCACATAGGTAGGAGTCCAAGTGATCACACTATGGTACCTCTACGCATCTCGGTTCCCACCAAGAATAATTTCAGTACGTCTATCGAATCAGAAAACTGCCAACATTAGACATTATATTTGTCAAAATCTATCTATACCAAACCGTATATTCCAGATTTGTTTTCGCCGATAAATGATGGTTTTGAATAGAGCACTTTCTTGTTTATTTGAAGCAAAATATATACAGTTTTCAAAAAAGTATCTACTTGATACTTGATTCATGATGATATGACATATGATTCATGATGATTGTGGAATTGGCCACGGTGGTAGTGCGACCGACTCACGATCAGAAGATCGTGGGTTCGATTCCTACCTCGACCAGATATTTTTCTCGAGAGAATTTATCTGTTTGAAGCTGGGATGAT
>WOGP01002170.1:0-17247 GCA_015342065.1 Leptinotarsa undecemlineata
AGGCTTCAACATGGATACTTACAGGGTAGATCAACACAAACGACTATATATCAATTCACACAAAAAATATAGCAAACATGATGGAAGAAAAATTGACAGTTCTCTGAATGTTTTTGGATCTATCTTAAACATATGCCTGCTTGAATCATCAACTAATGCTAATGAAATTAGAAAGATGTGGAATAAATGGTTCAGCGTTGAAGTGGGTTGAATCCTACCTATCAGGTCACCTATCACCTTCAAACTGTAGAAATGAAACGAAATGGAAGAGTCTGTAAACTCGAAACACTTCCCACAGATGTGGGAATTCCGCAGGGGAGCATTGCCGGCCCTCTTTTATTCGTCATTTATTCAAACGGCTTATGTAATCTAAACCTAAACAAACGTCAGTTCAGAACTATCTTCGCAGATGACACAAGTCTGTTATCAGGTGGTGAAACTTCCCCAGAGATGATGGTAAATAGTACATATCTATTCGACAAAACCAAGGACTGGTTCAATAAAAATAAACTTGTACTAAATGAATCGAATACACATATGATTTTGTTTGGAACAAACCAAGACAACATTGAATATCCAGTTAGGGTGGACCTTCAAAACTCTTCTTTGGAACTGTCCCACAACACCACATCGACGAGAACTGAATTGGACTCCTCATATTGATAACCTAGCAAACGAACTAAGTGGAATATTGTACGGAATTAGAGTTACATCAAAATATCTGCACAACGCGGCGATAAAAACAATATACACGGCTTATTTCGAATGTTCATTTATAAAAAATCACACCTCTTCACTGAGAATATACCTGCTCATAAGTATCCCACTAGAACAAAGGAATATCTGTTTCCCCTTCATAGACTAACAGTAACTGAAAAAAGCGCCCACTATATGTCAATCAAGCTTTTCAACCATCTTCCTAACAGATCAAAACGAACTAAGTTCACACATCCTCCATAGAGGTGTGTCCACTAGTCCCATGATGTGGAGGTGTTTCATTTCCATCAAGAAGCAGTGTAACATCAAAACACGAAATTGTTTTTGAACCATTGTTTCGAAAATAACAATAACTCACAAACTTATGATAAGAATAGCAAGAAACTTCAACAGCTCCCTTTTGAAAGTTAGTACTAACTGAAAAAAAGTGGTGAATTCAATTAGCGCCATCTATGTGTCACGCCCGAAACTTTTCAGCCCATAAAGTATGCATCTATCCCAAACCGCATGTATGAAATCTTTGTCTGAGAAAAAGATTTTCAGCTAGTAGCAGCTCCTTTTCGTGAACGAAATCCCAAGCGGGGAAGAAACATCCAATGTATTACTCTCGTAGTACTCTAACAGAAATCAAAACATGTCCGGAGACTGTATTTTGAATTTTTATACAAGGTTGATAGTTATCTACTATTCACTTTCAATTTGTTTGAAAGATACGTGTTATTAAAAATTGTATTCACTGATCCACTCAATTAACTGAAACTGGTTGAAATCCTACACACCAAAAGTAGATCAATTCTGTTCTCACTTTGTCTGAGAAGAGAATGTCTGATAACTGAGTGATTTGTCTGATGATTTCATGGGTGTATGACGTCACCGTATGATAATGTGGAAATACTCACACATGGGATTTCTATTCCGCTTTCGGGGAAAGCGAGAATATTCAGGATCATACTATCCCATAACTTGTAAAAAACCAGTATCAGATTATTGTAATGGGAAATAATTTGAAGAGAGTGAAATAATCGACTTTCAATTGAATTGCAATGCTATTAAACCAAAAAAAAACCTATTTATTTTTACTGGTCCCTTCAACCATAGATATAAACTCTGAAATGCTTACCTATGCAGGAACACGACCTCAACATCAACGTCTTCCCTGTCTTCGTGAAGAAAATCCTTCAGAAAATGTGAAACAGATTCGTAGGTTATATGTCCACATACTACAATGTGCCTATATTAAAAAAAACATTAGATTCAGTGTTTCGTTGAAGTGTCACAACCGTTACAAAAACTAGACACACATGAACTGAAAATTTTCGAATATAAAAACAAAGAAACATATGTCAGTTCTAGTTTTATATAACGGGTTTCTCAAAAGATATTTTGTGAAAGAATATTTTAAACTTTGCGTATTAACAAAACTTGAATTCCGACAAATTTGTCGTCATGAAGACCGACAGTTGTTTTGCTTGATATAAAAGTACATTATCGTCAAGGTTTCATCCTTTCTGAAACTCCTCACACTAAAGGCATTGTTTCCAAGATGACAAAGTAAAAACCCATTATAAATTTCATCATTAGAGATGTAATGTCTTATGTCTTATGATTATAGAATCATGAAGTTTCCAGAAAACTCTTCAAGTCTAGCTAATGATTTCTTTCGCTCTCTTGAATAATCACCTTGGCAAAAAATTGATATGAAAAGGTAAATTCATGAGAAACCTGATGAAGAAATCATCACACATTATTTGCTTGGTGATGGAGAAGTAGAATGTCAGAAGGTTTTTTCCCAAAAAACTAATGGGTCTCCATTAAGTTTCCCTAAATACCTTGATCATCTCACTCTATGACGCAGACTTGGAAAACCAGGTATATCGCTTTCCAACCATTGAAGCAGACTTGAAAACCAGGTATATCGCTTTCCAACCATTGGATTCTACTGATGAAATCATTTTTGAGCAGTAGCTCAATACTTGAATCAATCAGGCACAAAGTTCAAAGCACTGGTGAAAATCATAGGGAGGAATAATCATCATGAGAAATCCCTGGTACCATAGCAGCTGAGTACTGAGATTACTAAAAAACTATCAATGCTAATTTGTACTTGAAAAAACAATGTCCTTAAGAAATCCTGCGAAACTTTAAGTCTTTGAAGTGAATATGATGGAACAGTATTAGTATTGTTATAGTTTTGAGTTACCCCATTTTATATGGAACCAGCTTGGTTGGCGAAAGTTTTAACTGGTTTTGGTTTGTATGAAAAGAAATATGATCAGATTCAATTTAGTCCAAGAATTTCGATCTATCTTTCCTAACGAGTCTAAGGAAATAGTGATTTTTCATTGAGGAATTCTAGAAAGGGTAAAAGGTTTTATAGTGTTAGATCAGAACGTAGATAATACTTCTGTGTTTTTACTAATATTCCTTAAAATAGGGGGCATTTCGTCTTGAAGAATATTATCTTTTCAGAATCACAGTCACTGCAGAATGAAGAAAGTTGTCATTTACATTTATTTTGATAATTACTCCGTAAACTTTAACAGTACATTGTCGAAATTGAAGTTTTGTTTTCTATTGCTATTCTGAATGATGCAAGGCTCTGTGTGGTTCTTCCTATCCTTCTTCTTGAATCAGATCATTTTATGTATTCAATATGGCAAACACAGAACTAGCATCTGATCGACTTTCAATCTATGTGAAGATTCAATTTTTTTGACCTCTTCTCTGCTTACTGATATGTTTCTACTATTAAACATACATAACAAACGAGGTCTATGCTGCGGAACATAAAACAAATAGATTTATGAAGAAGTGATAAGAAATAAACCGATCTAGTACTCTAGATTCGAAGAAAAATCTCCAATATAAACTCAAACGAACTTACAACCGATGCGCTATAGAAAAACAAACAAAATCATATCCAATCCGCCGTCTAATGTTATTGAGGAAACTCCCAAAGAAGTTACGTAACATCATGCAGCTAGGGTTAGTGTTAGCTAGATCTATTGAAAAATTTCTAATTTTCGTAAGGCGCTCCGTAATTGAAATTGAACACTATCAGAAACGTGATATTCTATTTCTATCTCTATTAGCGCCTTGTCACAGCCTGGCCACGCACATTTAGGTGGCATCAGATGACGCATGCCATCTTCATGCAAACCACTGACTAACAACGGATTTTCAATGAACAACAGCGATTTTGGTAAAACAATGGAAAATCTTGGTCATTGAAGAAGTGGATTTCTGAATTTACTGTAAGAATGTTTATTTTCTGTTTTCGTTTCTTTGTATCCTACTAATCTGTAACGAATACTGAGTTTGTTTTTCAAATATAGGACTTGGATTTCTTGTGGTTTGTTTTGTGAAAAGGTGAAAGTTCACCTAAAAATGCCAATCTGCACCGGAGATCTTGAAATTTTTGTTCCAAGCAATCCAGCTGTTGACTTCCTTGCGAAAGTGGATGCAAAAAATATGGATCAGGACATGTCATTGCTTTCACTTCAGGTGCTGATGAACAGACTCCAAAATCCTGTTATGTACTAAGGAGTTCAGACTGGCATAATCTGGCAAAATCTAAAGCATTAATACATCCTCCAAAGAAAGTTTCCAAGCAATTTTCAACAGCAGGGGTGGCCTATGTTGTTTTAATGGTCATCATATGAAAGGTATATCTGAAAATCTGAATCAGGTTTTCAATCTGACCTTTCCTAGGCAGAGGAACAGATAATGGAGAAAATGAATTTGAAACAAGCTTTGATATCTTTCAGATACTCGTATATGGAACACCTTAGCTAGTTTACCTTAGAAAACTATTTCACATTGAAATCTTTTTGGCAGCAATCAAAACATGTTGCTTGAAATTGACATTTAGTGTCAAGTTTTCAGAAATCCACCATTTTAACTTGAGACAGAAGATGATCCATCGATTATCTTTTGTAAATTTGCTCTAGGTATCACAGAAAATAGTATTTTCCTCTAACAAATCCGAGTGAAATGAATTGCTTTGTGATTTATTATCGCAGATAGGTCCCCGCATTATTCTTCATATGAAAGGATTGTTTTGATCGACAGAAACACTTTGCAATATCATCCATTGAATGAAATGGAATATAAAGGACGTTAGACTATGCTCAAATTTGAGGTCGGTATAGAATTGTTCGAATTTTTGATATGTTTTACTCAATGTCCTCCTAATCGAAGGTACAATTCAAGAAAAAAATTCATGTATATTTGATACAACTAAACTCCTCGAACAATTCTGGCAAATATGTACAGTAGTTTCACCAATATATTATCTGAGAAAATTCTTAGAACAGGAAAAACAGCAGTAGTTCTCAAAAAAGGTTGACTTTTTATCTCTTCAATGATGTAAATTCAATATCCAGTATATTTCGTATCACTCAATAGCGGAATTATCAATCAAAATTAACTGAAGAGCAAAGTATAAGAAATCCTGAGGACTGGCCTTGAGGCCATTTCATATGAAAATTATTGCTGGGTCCACAAATGGTTATACACTTATACAACATTAAGAAAGAAGATGGGAACATTGAAGGTAAAGATTCAGAAGCGTGCAGGAAGAAGGTGAACAGCAATTGGCACTGAAATAAAACAGTGTATCTCAAAAAATCTTCGCCACATGTTTATTTATTAGTGGTTCGTCAGACAGTTCTCCTACTTCAATTTATATTTTTGAAATTGCCATAATGTACATTAGCATTGAAGTTGATAGTGAAAAAAGGTTCGAAACGTCTCCTCCATCTGAATCTTAAATAAATAATACCTGACTCACACTTATAGTTGAATCATTATTGGTATATCTGTAACGGAAAGGATACATATTCAATTTATTGTAGTTTGCGGTTTGGAAACAAATCTGATCTAATCCTTCAATTTCAAACAGATTAAGGTATCAAGTGTCAATTTTGATTGAAATTTTGGCATTATAGACACATATCGAACATTATATGGTCCTTCGAGCCGGATCGAAATATTGGGTCACAGATGATACACAGCATTTGGTAAAAGGTAATATTATCTGACCAACCAATAATTTAAAAACTCTGAATTCATATCGAGATTTTGACACTCACTGTATATAAAACAAGACAAAAATGAAAAAAAAAACTTTCCACGTCCATTGAAACACTAATCGTGAGCTAATCAAGTACTAACACGTAAAGCACAAACAATTCGATGAGTGTTTTCCATATTTCAGATACGATCTCTCAGCCTACTGAGATCTTTCAGTTGCGACTGGTTCCGAACCAGCCGAATGCAAAACAACGGTACTATATTATCTCACCTTCTGCCTCTTTCGTTCTTCAGGGTACCGCCGTATTTTGGCCTAGTTCCAATCAAGTCTATGATCTCAGGAATACAACTGGCGAAAATCGCCTACAGACGCCAAAAAATAAATCATACATTTTCGACAAGTACTGAACAAAAGGCTAAGGGTACGTACACACTAGATCTAGAATGGGCACATACCTGTTTAGATACTTGCTCACTAGATTAGCGCTTAGCCGTAGTGGAAGGAGGCACCTGTTAGCCTCTTAAACTCAGTCGCTTGTCGACCATGCCACATTTAATTAGACCGCCACTGTCAATATGTACCAATTGTCATTGTCAAACTGGGCCTGATTCCATAAAGGCGTTTTTTAAACTCCTCCTGAATTAGTCTTGTACATCTACAGCACTAGGCAATTTGTAGTCACTGTGACAGTGCGTTGAAAGTAGCTAGTCACAGATGTAGTGGTGCAAGCACTAGCCGTTCTACCTAGCTTAGAGCTATTTTCAGAATGTTTTATTTTCCATCTAGGCTCACAATGCTTATCTAGGTAACCTGCTAGGCTCTTCTGTTCAATCGGAGGATTTTTATCTGGCAGCAAGCTAGTAACCAAGCATGTGTTCAAACCCTAAAGGTACGAACACAGTGAAACTGGGCAGCTGGATGGTACTCGCTTGTCCCCAAAAATAGATTACTGTACTCATCGATGTACAGTAGAGCCTGGCAAGTCACCTATGTGAGCCCTGTGAATTGTTACCCTAGCTCTGAGTAAAGTGGAATGCATATTGGCCCAGTCGACGAGATGTTCAACTAGGCCCTCCCGGACAATTTCAATCGGTATGTATTGACAGTAACGGTTGAATCGACAATAACGTAGTCGACAAAAAGCGACTAAGTTCAAAGCGTACCCCACCAGTTTGGCCAAGCATCGATCTAGACGCTGATCTGAGCATCTATGCCAGTAAACGCCCATTATGATTTCACTGTGTACGTACCCTAACGCTGGTTGCGACTTGCTCAGCATTGTAGTGGGCGCTCAGCAAAACACAACCAACCGACAAAAACAGATGTGATAGATTATTTTTTTTGCTGTAAGCACAATTGGGAAGGGTTTCGGAAGGCAGGGAGGGAGAGACGAGGACTGGAGACTTGGACAAAAAAATACAAAAACGATTCGGTGACAAAAGTCCAAATGAGGAGCCTTACAAGTCGGTGTGTACGTAAGTTTTCTGAAAAATTCGGCACCCGGCAACCCTGCACAATTTCCGAATTGCACCGTGCGTGGCCCTGGTTGGCTGTGCAGGCATTTGATCGAGGTGCTACTATGGAACTACTAGGCCAGCTATTGAACTATACTATGCTTGGATAGTAGGGATCCAAATCTCCAAACGATTCAGTATTTTGTCTATTTTTTGGGTTAGCTTCAGAAGCTGAGTGATGACAACTTTCATCTTCGTCTGGAATTTTGAAAAAGGCCTCTTTCAACCCCCCTCAAAATTTTTTGTTTCTTTTCAGTTGATGTTTTTGTTGTTGGCAGATAAAAAGATTTGTGCCGATAGTTTTGTGATATGAATTCAATCAATTGAAGGTTTGGAAAAATAATAACTTCAACTTCCCGAGTCACGAGTCTACAACATATTTAGTTAGTTACTCCTGGTGTACCTCAAAGCTCCAATCTAGGTCCTGTGATGACTTGAGCTATTTTGCGTAATTAATAATATAGGTGACTGTGTAAACCTTCAGTTGGGATACATGTCACTTTCTGTAGCAATAATGAATTGAAACTGTATGCTATTCAAGATTTAGACAGAGGTGCAATGATGTCAAGGGCGTAGGAGTAATTTTTGACCAAATATTGACATTTGATAAACATATTCGATAAAAAGTTTCATGGGAATGATTTTGAAAACAACACAAAACCTTCTTCAAGTGGCCATGTGGCAGACCTGATTTGGCATCACTTGATTTCCGTTTTGGGCATATAATAGTCAAGAGTTTGCCCGGAGTTTTAGGAATTGTTCTCACTCTGTTGACATTTCTGTTGCCAACAATGGGGCCCTGCGGATATAAGACGTTCTGAATTAATTGAAATGATTACTTCTGAAAACCTCAAATAACTCCAAAACGACTTACCTGTAAGTAGCCTGGCAAAATTCGATCATATTTAATATTTTACATGAATACAACACAAGTGAAAGTTTCTCAAAAGAAATCTGTATTGGAAAAGATACTCAGTTGATGAAAAAATTACTGAATTGATATAATATAATAATATAGGCAAATAATTATGAGAATAACAACTGAATTTCAGAAATCGTACCACCACGGTCTAAAAGTAGTTGGTATCGGCACAAATCTTTCATCTTTCAACGTAAGTATAATTCGTCAAATTTTATTAAACATTTTTTATTTTTATTCGGACTTGGACCTCTACTATTACACCATCCTGTAGGCTTTATCCAGTAAATCGTTTCAAATGAGTTAGTTCCTAGTAACCACAACAATTATTAGTCATTATATTCACAACTGAAACTGCTTCTAAAAAAATCACTTCAATTATTCATCTCCATTCACTTCTGCTTTACAAGATTGACGTAGGGGTAAAACAGAAAAAGGCCACATATTTCATAATTCCTTTTGAGATTTTCTCAAGCTGAAATTTCAATAAAAATTATTACATCGGGGTCAACTCGAAGGAAGCAGGTTTACTGGATATTTGAGAATGATGGCCAGCTTACAGAATGCTTTCCAGAGGATTTGATAGCTAAAAAATGTTCAGAGTAACCAATTCTAAAAGAGGCGTATCCACACGGTAAAAGGCAAAGAAATGTGTTTCTGAATACATTTCTTTGCTTTTTACTTTTAGAGTTTTGGTTACAATGTCTAATAATCTATATTGGTAGCTATAAGGTAGCAAAAACCATAACCCAAGTTCTACTTATTAATGAATGAAACGCAGAAAATTTTGCAAAACATTCTGAAATGTTACGAAAACGTGAATATCCAAATTGCGCAGCTTTGTAATCTATACATGAAATCGATGGCTGGGTTGGTAATTATCGAAAATGCAAGATAGTGAAATCATTCAATGCGACGCAACAGTAAAAAATGGTTAGCATAAGTCTTTGAAAAAATCTGACAGGCTGACTCTTATTTTCAAATCAGTTGTTTCTAAAATAACGTTTAACGAAGTCAAGTTTTTAGAGAGCACTTCTCATTTATTGATTGCTGTGTACAATTTTTCTCCCCAAAGTTCATGAACGACCCATTTTTGCAAATGTCAACGTCAAATTATGTCAGTTTTTGATTAATAAGGAAGGAGGTCCGGAAAAAATAATGAAGTGCTGAAAATTGAATGAAAAATATATTCAATTTATTTGTTTGCTGTAAAGGGAACAAAATAGATACCTTTAAGAAAAATTAAAATTCGCCTTATTTTTAGACATCGTTATGTATTCATATATGTAGACATTTAAATATTCATTTAATCTATATAATCATACATAATCATTCATCAATAAATCTACTCATTAAAAACTTATTAGTTGAACAGTTGCGATGGGATTTACTGATACTATTTTCAGGACAATTTCCATTCAAAGAAACTGTATAAGTAAAATTTGAAGTCCTGATTCTTGGCCGCTATTTCTACTGATTTCCTTGGTTATAGGAAAAAAAGAAGCGATTATCAGATGAAAGGGAAGTGAACCGAAAAAATGGACGTCCAGTATGTTAAGATCTTTAAATACACGCAGCTTGTCTAATAATTTACCTGATTACAAAAGTGAAAAAAAGGTTCTGCGTATCAAAATTTTCATTTCAAATCCATCTGAAAGTAGTCTACCACAACTTTCATTGAATATCAATTTCTATTGGATGAATCCACGAGCAGAATTCTTCTACAGGGTGTTAACCACAACATGGAAAGGGTTACTTGCTCTGAATATGTCGTACAGTTTTCTTTCGGACAATTTAGTAGCTCAACCCCATCACTCATAATTTCGAATACGTTCTCTTGATTTCAACTGACTGATTTTGTCAATTATCAAAAAATTGTAGAGTTTGAGGTTATCGTTTACGTAGTATAGATTTCTTTGTGGTATCCCATGCACAGCTTATGCTTTTATGTTTAGTTGCTGTTCATTTGTATACCATGTTTATACATTAATTACTGATTCAATTCTGAACAGCTAACAAACTCTATTTTTCACTGACGTCAGAATGAATAATTTCACTCAGTTGAATGGAACTGAACAATACTTTATAGAAAATCAATATTGAAATTCATAATACAGTTTACTATAAGATTCCTACTATAAATGGTTTACAAAACCGCGAGTACATCGCTATACGATAGGTTTCCCAAGCAAAAATAGTGAAGTAATACTAATTCACAACCATTTTGTACAAAAACAATACTACCTCGACTTGAATCGAGAGAAGAAACCTGACTATGAATATCTATATTCATTTAAATATTTCGTCTATGCTGGACTTGATCTTAGATCATACTTAGGCCTTCTCGTGAAGGATTGCTATACACTGGGGATGTTAAAAGTCCCCCTCTTCTTCGTTACTCGCCGCAGAGAGGAAGCAACAAAATTGATTTAGAAATATAAAGTGTGGTATGCGACCATTCGCAAAAAACAATTTTGTTTGAAAACACGAAGCTAATTGCCCCCAACCAGGGATACCATAGCCGACTGGTACGGGAGGCAATTGAGATCCACAAAAACACGAAGCCTAAAAGTCAGTCATGGAACAGCGAGCCATGATGGTAAAACCTCTGAAAAAGCTAGCCACTCGCGCCAGCGAAACGTCAGGAAGAAAATGCAAAAATTCACGGCTTTCAAACTCGAAAAACAATGACACTGGTTGCGAAATTATTGGTGTATGGATTGGTATTGATTGAATTAGGAACTTCGCAACCAAAAAAGGACTGGAACAGCTCTGAAGTTAGTTATCAGGGGATCTTGGCTGCTACTGAGCAACGTCTAAATTTGTAGCAAATTGCCAGAAACGACTCTCCCCGAATAGGAAGACTCAACAGATTGTCTCTGGTCTGAATTCCTGGCCATACTGGCCTGGAAGGCAATGAGGCTGCTGAGGCTGACCAGAACCTGTCATTGGCAACAACCAAAAATTGCACACCTGGATGGGAAGAAGATTTATGGACTTCTGGCAGGATCTTCCAGTATTGGCTAACTCTAAGGCGTTTATTCACTCTTCGAAGCTTGATACCAAACTGTCGTTGGACTACAATAGGGATGAACTACGATGTCTAACAGTTGTTTTCCGACAAGATAGTGCGCCCCCACATGTTTTAGGCATGTGAGGGAGTGGTTGAGTCAGACATACGCAGACATGTGGACTTGTAAGCGTTGTCCGACGGAATGGCCTGCTCGTCCACCAGATTTGACTCGAAACTCAAGAGGGGGGCAATTTACGTCCGTACTGTATGTAACACTCATAATTTTATCGAATGTTTTTACTAGGACCCAATGAATTGAGGATTATTTTTGGTCGGGTCAGGTTATTTGCTATAGTTTAGAATTGAATGTATGAATAATGTATGAGGTATGTAATGTTGTAAGGCTTGAGAAAGTTACGTGTCGCGGTTTTGTAAACCTTTAATAGTGAAAATGTCACAGTGACCTGTGAGCAAGATTTCATTATATTACACCAGAATTTTCAGGATTCTGTCTCTGTATAAAAACGGCCATCGATTCCCATGCCTATGCTGGTGCAACCTAAACTTCAGCATTTGAAACAACGCAAAAATGTGTTTCATCAAAAGTAAGGTTAGCCGTTGGTCTGAATTCGATACCTGCGACGAATATCTTTGCTGTATTTTCCGCCATATTTGGGACGATTTGCTGCTAGCTCTGTAATCTCGGGAATCCAGCTGGCAAACACAGCCTAATAAGAACCCACAAACCTTAGCAGGCTCCTCTTCGGACCTTTTTCAAAACTATTCTACTACTTTCAACATTTTTATGGTTAGGTTATTTTACTACAAATTTTTCCCGTCGCCCCTGAGATCGGTCTGTTGTTTGAGAGCATAAATACCGAGAATAGAGCAAACATAACAGAAGCTCATTCATAAGACCCTTTGAAGCTATGTAAAGAATGATTTGCAAATTGATATTTATGCTCTTGAATGTTGTAGTCGAAAGGAGTGGGAGTGACATTGATAAAGTTCACTAGAACTGGGGAAAAGGGGATCATAATTTAGTTTACAAATACTAGCAAGAAAGTGAGGAGAAGAAAAATAAAATGTCTTCCAGTTAGATGCTTTTCTGTTACTTACTACAAAAATTAGTAGGTACGATACTTGTTAGTGAAAGTATTCGAAGTATATTCGAAGGTCAAGTAAGTTTGATGTTCTACAAGTTTACACAAAGCAGGTGAGTTAAAATTAAGACTGTTGAACTGATGACTAAACAACGTAAAAGTTACATCAAAGTTTTCATTCAACCAAATTCACTTGGCATTTCAAAAACATTCAGCATATCTGTGTCAAGCTATTTCCCGGGCTCATTGGCTATGATCTGCAGGTTTATACGCCTGACGCTGATCGTAGACGAAGCGTCAGGCGTATAACCTGACGCTTCATCTACGATTGAGGTAAGCACCATCACAGTCGATGATGCAACCAAGAAAGTGTGCTGGTTATATGCTCAGGTCTTCTGCTTCATTTTTTTGAGGAAAGGCATAACTTCGTTCCCTTTGCTATGAGAGCAACTGAGTACGGGTTGCCAGATTTCATTGGTGTTAACTCCTTCTTCCTTTAGGTTGGAACTGTTTTTATGATTATGGATTTCTGTAGCCTCCTCAAACTTTGGTACTGATTCCGAAACCTCGTATGTCCAGATGACAATTTTTCTTGGCTTCTGAGAGCCGGATATGGTAGACTGATTCACATCTAGTTCCTAGTTAGTTCGGAAATACTTTTTCAGTAAAAGCATCGAATAAATGGAAACCTTGTTCCGTTCCAACATTCTTAAATGAAGCAAAAGCAAACACTGTTCCCGAACACCAGAAGTGAAACACTTTTCTTAGTGCACATTTTGGCAACTGAGTTGGTGTCCTCAGGAGATCAAAACCAAACTGAAATTGGTGAGTTTCTTCCAGATGAAAAATTTGCTTTTCAGCTTTTCATGTTTCTGTTTTTGCTCAGCTTACCAGCTTACCATAGTCGTACATCTCAACATTAATGAAAATTTAGGAAATTAAGCTTATCGGTAATACCTAAAAGTGAATTTTGGCGTGCTCTTCTTTGATTACAATCTCAAACATTTCAACTGGAACTGCGGCAATCATCTTCGGTGGCATGGTCGAATTCCTCTACTTGGCGTACAACTGCAACTTTTCAGTTGAAACGATTGTGATTCTAACCAAAGAAGAACCCGGCAAAACACGGAAAACAACCGAAACATTGACGCCAGCCGTGAAAACCAAATTCCTATAAATATAGTAATGGTAACTCATGTAGAACGATCTCAAAATTTACCTCACCTTCAATTTTTGTGGTAAGTGCAGGCTAAAGATCCAGTTAGTCGAATACAAAAATAATAAATGTGCGGTGGCGGGCTGTGAAGTTTTCAAAAAAGGTTAATGAGGTTATATAGCACTTTCTGGGTCATTTTGAACATATTAGCAAGACTACAATCAGTTTCTATCTGGTGCAATTACGGAGTAGACTAGTCGAACGGATTGATCAAGATGTAAAGAAAATAGTATTTCAACTTCTTCCAAAGTGTTTTGCAAAACTCAATACCTGCAAGAAATCAGTTGTTACTGTTTCCATTCCTTGAAATGTATTTACATTTCCAAACGTTTTCCTTCAATGTCATCAACTGAACCTAACATCGCTGAAATAGAGGAAATGGTGACTGAAAATCATCGTTTAAATCTGAAATGTCTACGTCTCACAAATCAATTCGCACTATTTTGAACGATTTTCCGCGAAAACCAATCAACAAGCTTTGAAAGTCGAGCTATTGAGTCGAAGCCGAAAAAATCTCATCGAAGCCGATCAAAAGTGAAGGTGACATTGAACTGGCAGTTTTTTTGGATCACCACAGCTATGTGCACTCCAAATTCTTGCCAAAATGTGAGATAGTGAATGAAAAATAATTTTTTGGGCATAATGAGGCTTTTGAGAGAGCAAATTTGTCGAGAACGACCAGATATGTGGAAAGAAGACTCATGGATTCTTTTTCTCAAATTTCCACTTCAAGGCATCGTTTTTCATTCGATAAATGACATTTCCGATACTTTTTTGACATAGACGTATAATTTGATGCATTATTACAAATTGATAAAACCAGAATTGTTATAATCTTCATTGAAGGGCTAAATAAAAAATCTTTTGAACCAAACTGACTCCTTCCAGGATGTTCTCCAATCAACTGAAGAAAATGTGAAAATACTTTTTATCTTCAACTCCATTGTAGTATTTTTCTGCTTCTTTTCCAGACGAAACTGAGTATATAGTCTTGCCATATGTTCCATATGGAACAAAGTGACCTAGCGAGTACCATTTGGTTTCCAACATGCATTGACATCGGCTGTACAAGTGTAAGTACGAGTATGGAAATTTTTTGCCAAAATATAAATTTCCTTTGTAGTTTCAAAGATCAGTAATGAGGATGAAGAGAGAGAATATGGTTTCTGTTGATATGGAATCGACAGTAGCATTGAAACTTTTACCCAGAGCTCTATTATTCAAATCAAACAATAACAGTATTCATATATATTAATTATTCAGCATAAATATAGGTTATGAACAAAAACAAGGCAGATTTCAGATGATCATCCGATAAACTCATTCGTCCATTTGCAACCACTAGGATCCAAATTGTTCTTGGCAACAAACATGCCCTCAAAAATGAAGCTCAACTTTTCTACTAGTGCCAACGTCGTTGCATGATATGTTCCTTAGGTTCGTGTTCTGGTTACGCAATGTTAAGAACTGCTCGAGCCACCTAGGGAGCATCATGGCTATTCGCTGACCAGTCAGCTACGGTACACGTCCACAACACCAATTCACTGTCAAATGCTGTCATTATACAAAGTATTAAAGATTGATTAGCTTTGTATGTACCAAGGCATATAGCTATCCAATTTGCCAACGAACAAAGGCTTAGTAAAAAAGTACAATGGCGCCACCTATCAGATTGACATTTGAGATATACTACAGTTCAGAAAATGTAAGGTTCGGTAACGGCATTCTCAGGTCTTCGATTTTTCCTTACCGAACGGGATCGCCAGACTCCTGGTCAGTGGCAGAAATAAGTGAGGTGAGGAGAACCAAAACTCCCCAAAAGCCTTTGCTAAGCTTGCCACCGTGGACCAGCCTACCCCAGCTATAGTATAAGCCGACAGATATTCTGGTCAGTTTAGATGTTGCGTCCTTATTTACTAATGTCCCACTGGAAGACTCTCTGAGGAGGCTAGCCTACTTTCTTGCTTCCAAGTGATGTCATCGGACTTTTCAGATTATGTCTCACGGGGAGTTTCTTTCAATGGAGGTGTAACTTCTATGAGCAACTAGATGGCGTAGCGATGGAAAGTCCACTCACCCCAGTGATAGCCAACTACTTCGTGAAACGTTTTGGACAGAAAGCAATCGACAACTTTGAATTAAACCCGATCGTGTGGCTACGTTACATCGATGAGACCTTCATTATTCGGAAAGGGGCTCTCTAAACCTTCTCCTAGACCACTTGAACGCGCACCACCTTAGCATCAAGTTCACCATCGAGACTGAACAGGTCTAGCAAGCCAACTGTCAGATCAACTTCAGGGACTACAGGGGAAGAAGAGAAATGAAACAGAAAAGATAGTGTTAGGATCCTTATACTGGTCCGTCCTGGCGATTTTGAGCATTTTGCAAGTATTTAGCAAACTTTTTTTTAACAACTTTTTTTTGACATACTCTTCATTCTTTTTGAGAACAATTTGAAATTCAGTCTATATTCCAGGTGGTGTCAGTTCAATTCAGTCCAAGCTCGTCAGTATATCGATATTGAGGCAAACAGTACTACTGTATGAGGACTTATGAATGAAATAGTGTTCCAAAAAAACGTATCTTCTAGTTCTTGATTTTCCTGAATAGTGGAACCGAATGGAACTGATTTCCCGAATGAATCTTCCAACCACAATGTTGTACATGGTATACAACCATTCGTCTTTCACATCATCACGACATTTCGGCAGGATCCTACTTGCCATATTCATGTGCTCTGCTTGGCAGCTGAACAACTGAAGTCATTGTCATCGATACTTGTCCATTTATACGTTGCCGAAGGCTGCAGTTGTAGCATAAAAATTCATATACAAACATCACCTTGATACAGGTCATAACGTGGTCGTCACAAGCTATAAGCAGAACGCCAGTATACAACACCAGAACCAGAATGATAAGGAAGACAATCACACACCACTCAATCACCCCACCAGTCAATAGAAACTTTTCACACGCCAAACATGCCCACCCTTCACCAATCAGGACTCGTCATACCACAACTACAGAATATGGCAACATATGAATAGGCAAGCGTCGACACGAATTACTTCAAGTCCACATAGTCCTATTGGACATCTCGAAGGCCTTTGACGGAGTTTGGCACTTCTACACAAATTAATTGCGTTCGACCTGCCTCGGGGCCTGATCCAGTGGATTGGCTCTTTCCTGAAAGACAGAACATTTCAGGTTAGAGTAGAGGGCTCTCTGTCTGACAGCAAAGAGATCTTTGCTGGAGTGCCACAGGGGGCCGTGCTCTCTCCGACGCTCTATTCCCTTTACACCAGCGACCTCCCGAGGTCCGAGCATGTGAAGGTATCCCTCTACGTCGATGACACGGCTCTCCTTTCATCTTCCATGGGTCGAGAGCTTGGGATCGTCTATATGCAACGAGCATTGGACGAGCTCGAGCGCTGGTACCTCGAGTGGAAGATCCGACTGAACCCCGAAAACACTCAGGCGATAACCATGGGAAGAACGACATCTTCTCCGGCCATGAAAGTGAGAATCTCTGGAAGGGAGATTGACTGGTAAGTGCGGGTAAAGTACCTCGGTCTTCTAATAGATCGTAGGCTCATCTGGAACCCGCACATCGTAAACGTGAAGGCAAAGATCGATAGTCGGGTGGCAAGCCTGATAAACAGAAAATCAAAGTTAAGCCTATAAAACAAAATCACGATCTACAACATGATGTTCAAGTCATCATGTA
>WOGP01002171.1:0-17247 GCA_015342065.1 Leptinotarsa undecemlineata
CCTGGATTTTTGTGGCATTGAATTGAACCTGGTTACTTTCACCCCAACTCGAAATCACTTCTAGATCCTCATATAAGATCCTCATAAGATATGAAACATCCTGCTCACGATGAAGATGTGACTCCGTAGCCGATGTCCAGGAATCCAAATGAAATGATGAGACAAGTATGTTGTTGTCAGCAAAGCAATATATTGGATTCTCATTTTCTTCCAATAAGCCGTTGATATACAATAAAAAGAGGGTTGAATACAATATGGATCCCTGGGGAACACCAGCGTTGATGGTGAAAGTATTCGAGAGATATCCGTTGACCGCCACTTTCAGGGAACGTTTTTTCAGGAAGCTGGAGAACCATACACAAAAATGATCCGAGAAGCCATAACATTCAGATATTCCGATCAACTGTAGACTGTTTGAGTAGTGTTACCATAGGTAAAAATTCTTCCCTTTCATACATAAATTGAATATACTGAAGCTCTGGAATATCGATAATTATGCCGGACACGGCTTAATATCCATACGTTAAGTGTTTTCCATTTTCAGTTGCACATCCACAATGCCAGTAACGTTTTCTACTACTTTACTTTTCTCAAGTCTTTTCGGTTCAACCTTAGAAGTTATTAAGTTCACTTTCACAATAAGCTAGTTATTTCAGACACTTTATTCCAATGATATTTAATCAAATTTCCATTGCCAAAATTCTTATTTCATCCGGCTCCATGAAAGTCTATGAAAAGGTTCCATTTCTTCCTAGAAAAATTTATTTTATTCAATGCATTGTGGAGTTACTTGATTCTTTAGTTGTCAGTTGTCCAGACCCAAGTCCACTTAGACTCGCGTGTTAATTAGCTATTTGGAGAAACTCGAGGAGGCTGATTCCTGCTTCTGTAAATATACAAACTCTCACTCGTGTGTCGAACCTATGAAAATAAAAACTTTCGAAATATGAGTGATTATTACGTAAATTTCACAAACTCTAGTCAAACTATATCGTAAAAGAGGTGATTCTAATCCCTTCCTGCAGAGATGGAGCTTGAATAACATTATACTAATCATATACTCGTACTTGTGATCCAAAGGACTCCAATCGAACGGGATCAAGGCTGATTTTTTCTGGAACATGAGACTTCCAAGACAGAGCTGTAATTTAAGGGTCAATAAAGGCAACTTTCATTATCCTATAGATTTATTATGTTGTGGAGATACCTTCAGTAGACAATGTCTTGAGAGTGGTCACTTTATTAGGATTTCGAATCCTGCTCATTCAGTTCAGCAGCTGTTCAGCTTTCCTGGGATAAAGCAACATTCTTCATGTTTTGGTTTGCTCTACGTGTATTGACAAAATATCCAATTCAAATTCTAATATTGAAGTGGAGCACGTGAAATTAGTTTTTGTTGATGACAGTATAAACA
Organism: Leptinotarsa undecemlineata; assembly: GCA_015342065.1. Taxonomy (NCBI): domain Eukaryota; kingdom Metazoa; phylum Arthropoda; class Insecta; order Coleoptera; family Chrysomelidae; genus Leptinotarsa; species Leptinotarsa undecemlineata. The sequence continues at coordinate 1,415 of WOGP01002171.1, forward strand.
TGCTCAGATGGAATTGGCGTAATATTCTTCTTAGGAAGACCAACTTCTAATACGAAAATATGTCGACAAACATTTCTCTCAAATATTTAGTAATGATTGAGATCAGCTTCTTCGATTTTTGTTTTTTTCAGCGATGTTGGATTTGGACAATAATTGTTGTATGCACCAGCAGCATTACTTTTTCCTACAAAATTCATTTGAATAATTACTATTCATGTTCGAAACTTTTTCAAACGTAGTTTAAAATCAAATTTTTTGCATGTTCCGTATTACTGAACGAAATGTTAGCCATTCTTCCAACCCCAAATTACTCCTAATTCCCATGAATTTCGTTATTTTTCTTTCATATATGACTGATTTGATTCGACTGTTAACCACCTAGTGACTGACCACATTTAATGTCGCTCACATTCACTTGGAAATCATTACCATAATACCTAATTAGGGCTTATTTACATCAGAAATAATTACAAGCCCGATACACGACTTTTTATATGGTTTAAGCGACGCTATCAGCGATCTTGCGTGCTTCATGAATAACTCCATCTTCCATGAAAGTTCCTCCACGAAGCGATGCCTGTATGCACCTTGTTTCACAAATCATATGCTCACGAATGTATCAACTTCATATATTGTTATGTATGTGGAACTATTTCAGCTGATGTGATATAAAATATAATATGGCGGAGATGGAAAAGTATAAGGTCGATTTTTTTCCGGAGCATACAATGGCCAAATATTGGAATCAAATGACGAAGAAAAAATACTTTTACAATTTCAAAATCAATCGCAATGAAACGTTTCTAATCTAGGAAACAATATATCCTCAATAGATCGGATTGAACAAGAATTCAGTAGTTACCTATGACTTTCATACTGCCCATCCACTCTCACTTCTTCTAATGTCAAAATGTAGACGAACTGTGAATTTTTTCAGCTAGAAGATCGTGTTGTATAATGCATTGCCTTTTTGCGGAGCTGTTCAATCTCCCAAAACAGTATCGTTATTTGTTTTATTGTAACTTTAAAAATAGTTTATAATTTCTGAAGTCCTTGCTAATAAATTTTAATAGTAAATAATAGTGCATCACTTGGGATTCAAATCAAAAGAAACAGACTTTTGACAATTGAAGATAGGGAAGATAGAAGGGTTCCTAAAACTTCTTGGGTAAAAATAATATCAAAAAGAAATGAAAACCAAAGTTGACAAAATAACTAGACCATTTTCATTACTCTATAGATGAAAAAAATTAAAAGAGAAAAATCATTTTCAGCTGTGGAAGTTGAGTTTCTGAAAGTTTCTCATCATGAGTTATTGATAATAAAGTACCTGAGTGCCAGCCAACAATTTTTCATTACAATTATTTTCTATGATAATTCTAATAATTTTGGTAGAAAATTCTCAATAAAAATTTACATTTGTCAAAAAAATACAATTCATATAAAATGAAAAATATTATCAATAATTTTTTGGGGAAGAAAGTTTTTGGCATTCTACTACTCCATCTTGATACAAAAAAATCTGGGAATCTTCCAAAAAACATAAGGAAGAAAGTAATAAATTTTAAAATGAGTAACTCTATACATGTATGTGTAGATCATGTAAAGAAGTAACTTTCAGACACAAACTGGAAGAAAAAGTCCTCCAGAAAACATATAAACATTGAATTACACAAAAAAATTTTTTGAAACAAATAGTTTTATATGAACACTGAATTATACAGAAGACACTATTCTCTATTCAGTTTGTATTCCAAACATTGGTTATGAAATAAAATCAGATATCATTCACAGGAGTTCTACACTAAATGAAAGGTAAAAAAAAATTGGCACTCACATTTTCTTGTATCAAGATGGAGTAGTAGAAAGCCAAATACTTTATTTCTCAAAAAATTAGTCAATCGTAAAAATGTAACCCTTTCAATATAATCATCAATAAATAGTGGATTTTGGAACGATTTCACGATGAATCAAATATTTCATCTTATTGGTATTATCAAGCAATACATAAACTTTATAAAAACAAAAAATAAATAAGATAGTATTCTAGGACAACGAGAACTATTTTTCATTAAAGCAAATTGCAATATCTATACTAGAAAGAAGTATTATATCCATATTATTCATTTTGAACAAACAAGGATCGTAACGATTACAATGAAAGTTTTTATAATAACTTTTTCAATTCGAGCCATTGCATTAGGATGTATAAAATGAAATTTTTCTATTATTCACATCTTTATTGATTGTGTCTTAGAATATCTTATATTCTAGTTGAAATATATCCATGGAGGTGACTGGTCAGAATATACTTTTTTATTCATCTCATACTCTGTGAGATTAGAGTTCCCGAATAAATTTGACATTAGTATTTTGATAGTTTGTACGTGAGTTTCTGATGAGAATGGATAATTTGTGGCTTTTATGAAATTCACTTCTGTGTCAATAATGAGCTCAATAATTTCGTTAATAATCGGATGTAGAGTAATTTGTAGCAGAAAAGGCCTGTTTCGTATATTTGTAGATAAGGCAAACAAGAAATATTCGTTAGAGAACTCATATGAGCTGTAGTTCTGATAATAGAAGATTGTAATGAAGATATAAGTGAACAGAATTTATTTTTCAATACGACATGCAGTAAATAGTACGTTCTTTTCAATACTCTCTGAATTCAAAGGTTTGAAGGAACTTTAACAAAAAAATTTTCTCCTTCTAGCTTTCATTGTGACTCGAACCAGTTATTATAATAATTAGAGCCACCATCGTCTGAAAATATATGCTCCCCTATCGTATAGTAGCGAGTGCAGAGGAAGTGAAAATGTCTCATCATCCCCTTTAGTTGGATAAAACAAAATGATTTAGCGTAATCGAAGAAGGATGATGAAAACACTTTTATATCGAGAGTAGAACAACCAGCTTGATCTGACAAGGCATTTTCTCATTAATTACCTTGGTTAATTAAATACCGGTCTCTGAAAATAACCCTCTGATTAATTAGGCGGTTCTATTATTTCAGCTCGAAGAAGCAAAGTAATACTATAAAAATGGTGTGGTTAAATCAGTCTCAATTTTGAAAATAATCCCAACAATTATTTTTTTCTTGGCAACTTGTGTATGCTTTGAAAAAATGTTGTGTGAAAGAAGAAATGAATATTAAGGACACGAAGTTAATAAGCAAATTAAACATAGGTTGGTGAAGTGGAGGATATATCTAAATGACTTCAACCAAAAAAAAATACTTATTCAACCATTGTAAGAACGGACGATAAATATGCACTGGCATATCGTCCTTCCAAAACAAATACCTTCACATGAACAGGCTTGGCTGGCAATCAGTGGTTCCAGCAATAACATACCGTCAGCTGCTATGGAGGTCCTTCTAAATCTACATTCGCTCCACATTCTTCTGGAGAGGGAGGCTAGATGGACTGCATATACACTTGTGCACATTGCCAACTGCACTAATCAATTCAATGCAGAGTGCAACAGACTGTTGACTGTTTCGTTCAAAAGCTGGGTTTATTTGTTCGAGTGTGAATAGGTGTGAGCCACAATAAACCCTTGCGGTTTGCGTTGGAGGGTCCAATAGACCCACCCATATTTGACCCAACCTAACCCAACCCACTTTCATGTGAACATTTCTTCCTTGCTTTGGAAGTTTGCCACAAATTTTTGTATATAGAGAGGGAAAAGTGAAAGAAAATAATGTTTTTCCCAATACATAATCTGCACTAAAAATATACCCCTTTTAATTCAACTACCTACTTCTATAAACATTTGCGCAACTAACTTCCAGCTAAACTATGAATTTAATACGATTGAAACTGAATTATAATCAATGATATTTTATTTTTACTAGTCTTAAATCTCTACTCCAAGCAAAATTTTTTGTCACGATTATTGTGTTTCATCACACAAACGAAAAATCTCTACACATAATGGGGTTTACAAAAGGTGTAAAACTCACAAGATATCCAGTCTTTCATTTCAAACCGAACCACTTCTTGTATTGAATTTGCTTTTGATGATTAAAAATATCTACTTCTTGCCTTCCTGCGAGCAACTGATTATTATAATTAAATTTGACTGGACTATAGGAAACACCCAATATCCAACCACTGCACGGTAACGTTTTGTCGGTTTTCCTTTTTAGGTGTCTTTTTTGTTAAAACCTACTTAAGCAGATTACATTGAGCTTACGGGAGACACATATTTCACAGAGTTTTATGCTGTATTTTGACACTCCATAATGTTAAACAGAAGAAAGGGCCGAACCTCTTGAAATACATTCGAATTGGCACATAAAATATTTTGACTGTGTTATCGAGATAAATTTTGATTTATTGTGACAGATGCGTTCTGCGTCATGGAATACAAAGTACCGTAATGTTTCACTCCTTGAACTCATCGATTTCTTGTTGTATGAGTGTCCGACTAAACTTTTATATTCATTTTATTTGAGTTATTTTTTAAACTCTGTGAATGACCGAAACAGCTATTTTCTATATATACTAGTTACAATAGTGTTTGAGAATTACAACCATCATGAATATTTTCAAGTCTTTTCAATTGAATTTTATTTTCGATAAGTTATTACCTATTAACATTTATCCTCTCTGTCAACGTAGTTAGTTCATCCAGGTTATTTACTTGAGAATAAATTCGAATATCCTGATCGAATCTGTGCAAAACTAAATGATCCATTTTTCAATATTGGTAAAAATGTATCCTGTGAAAAATATTTAGCTAATATTTCATCCATAACCTCAAAATCTGCATGTGTTACTGAAATTGAAAATGTTGATAAATAAAATGTAGGTTATAATCAGGCGAAGTTGAATATTCTACGATATTATTTTCGAATTTCCCTTATATATGAAAATGATGAAAAATTAATGTTGCGCAAATCAAGTGTTTGTATCCATAAACGTTTGATATGGTTGACCATGAAATGTCATTCAATAAATTGGTAGCTTATTGTACACTGCAAGTTCTCTGATGAATCCAGAATCATTTTTTCTATAGAAAAAAATATTTCCATATCAGAATTCATACAAGTTCCTTTGAAGAATACGCGGTGTACCTCGCGGATCCGTCTCGGGACCTGCTTTATTTTTACTATATTTCAAATCTAGTTACTCGAACATATTATTACATTTTTTGCCGAGGTCATTCATTTTTGAAAAACCAAAGAAAACTTCCAAATGTATATTGAAGATATTTACATAAATTCAATTTAACCACACCAAGAAGTATTGAATTGAATTTCAATAAATCAAATAATATACGTCTATCAAAAAAGCAATGTTTCATTGCACATTTTATTGCTCATTCATAATTGGTATTTTATTCATTCTTATTTCATTTGTTCTTCCATAGATTTCGAATCATATTAGAACTATATTAGACAATGGAAGTCTAGTGAAATTCATAAATTTTATTGAAGTTTCCAAATTTTTAGGTTATTAATATATGCGTTGAAAAAAAAGTACCTATAGCAAACATACAGAAAATATAAAATGAGAAATACCTTGCTTCAAATAGTTACTTCTCAACTAAACGGTTAAGAAGTTGAAAACGGATTGTCTTAATTGAAAAAACGAATATGTTATTCAACCTTTCATTTATTTTATTTTTTTACTGTGTTTTTTGCAAAAAAATTGACAAATTCAAATTGGAAAATACAAAAATCCTAAAAATTCTTTTTTTCTTCTTACAACGTTGAACTATTATTAACTGACAAACTACTATTTAAAATAGATAAATAATTCGAAATATTCCGATTATTTCCCTAAATCAAATTACTAACTAAAAGCGTTACGCGTAAATACGTTAGCACAATTTAATAAAGCGACAGAGAAGTTCTGTCGACATGTGTCTTGACAGTGAGAAAGGTGTCGAAAGAAATATCCTCCTCTCCTCGTTGTGTTGAAACGTTCATGAAAGAATCGAATATGTTTTAAAACTCCAGAAACTAATTTTAAACAGCAATTAGTCTCACGAGTGACTTAATGAAGGAATGGATAATAGTATGTGACTGCGTATATGCCGGTTATTATTGCTATTTGCACTCATTCAGAGTTGAAATTCATGTCTGACTTATGTGTCCATTAAAAAAAAACAGGATAGATGATTATCTTCAACAAAATACTTTCTTTAAACTAACCCAAGCTCAAAATATTTTTGGAGTACATGGATTGTTCAAATAATTGAAATTCAAACTTTATCGAGTCTTTTCCTTGTTGGCATTAACAGATTAGGCGAGTCTTTAAATAAGGAGAAAAATACACATTGTAAAATCACATAAACACAGAAATACATACATAAAAAATATAAAACAAGCAATGAACATGAAAACAATTTAAAAACGGATTGTATAAGAGTCATAGAAACATTCTGCTATCAGAAGCTCTCTCAGTTTACTCTTGAAAATCATCAGGGATATTTTTTTTCAATGACGTGGGTAATTTATTGTACAAATAGCTACCTGCCACAATTGGTGATGTCCCCATACTACTATGTCATATGAAATAGCTGAATAGGCAAATGAATAATACACATTCAGGAGGGATTTGCGATCTAGAACATTTTTCAAAAAGCCTATTATATAGAGAGTTTCATTAGGTTTACCACAAACATTATCTATTTGTTTATACCAAGAGAGATGTTGATCAAGAACTGTACCCAGAAATTTTGTGTCACGTGATATGTTAATATATTGGCCCCCAAACGATATAACTGGATTTGAAGGTGTTCTATATTTGTTGTGACACTCTACGCAAGCAGCCTTTTTATGATCAATAAGTACTCTATTCTTGAAGCACCAGCTTTTGAATTCGTAAAGAATAATTTGAATTTGTATTGTTTTAGTTTATTTTCGGATATATCTGAAACAAGTATACATGTGTCGTCGGCATACATCAGAACTTTCCCCCATGATATGTGATCAAGAAGATCATTTATAAAAATAAAAAAAATTAGAGGACCAAGGACGCTTCCTTGTGGAGCTTCTATGTCAATGTTAAATTCATCTGAAATGACCTCGTCAATTTTTACTACGAATTTCTTTCGTTCTAGGAAGGATGCAAACCAATTGTTAATATTACTTTGAATACCTAGGCTATGCAGTTTCTCTGAAACAACAGGGGTGTTGATAGTATCAAAGGCTCTAATAAGGTCGAATATTATTGAAATTATATATTCGCCAACATCTATACTGTTATATATAGACTGAACGCAGTATATTGTCCCGGTTTCTGTCGAGTGACCTCTTCTGAAGCAGTGTTGGTTACCACTTATTAATTTTCATCACCTCATTAGCGACCACCTTCTCGATAATTTTGGAGAAAATACTAAGAGGAGCAATGGCTCTGTAGTTTTTAATACAGCATGGGTCGTCTTTTTTGTAAATCATAATCACCGAGGCTGGAATTTTATCCGGATCGGTAGACTTCTTGTTTTGTAAATGATGAATTATTTCCGCAACTTCACTCTGAGTGACAGGTTCAAAAAACATGGATTCGCATGTGCTCTGTCCTTCTGTACAGGTCGTTGACAGTTCTGAACCAAAAGGATCGAATAGTTTTCCTTCAACTGTTGTTGGTAGATGGTGGCCAAAGGCAGGGTCCATATCTGGCGGTTGGGTCAAGGTTTTTCCATTATAGATTATTTTTTTGATATTTTTTGATTGTTTGCCTTTGAACTAATTTACTTTATTCCACACCGTTTTGTTTTGTAATGCTTCAATGATTTTGTCATAGAAAGTTTTTTTCATCCGCGATCTGTTCTCCAACCTCTTTTTTGAGCTCTGTATATTCATTTTTAATGTGTTCTTCTGGTACCCTTTTGCGTAGCCAGCCAATCTATGTTAAGGAGGTTTTTTCTGTTTTGAGTCAGATATTTCGAAAATTGAAAATCTGGTGAATGTTTAAATTTTGCGGGCTACGTACATTCCATTAGCGATTTTTTTATAATGGTACACTCGTTGCAAACATAAGTTTACAGTTTCAGCTGTTTACAATGTTTGTTTTATTGCTGAAAGGCGTGTTCGGCGATTTTCTGCTATAAAAAAATTGATCAAAGAATTTGCATCAAATTTTGTGAAATTAAGTGTTCAAAAACATATGAATGTTCACAGTAGCATACGGTGATTGTACTCTGAGTCAGAAACATTCTAATAAGTTGTACAAGCTTCTCACAGAAGGTCCTGAAGATGTGCATGACGACGTTCGCCTTGGACACCCCAGGACATCATCAAGCGATGAAAATGTTGAGAAAGTGAACTAAATTGTTATGGAGAATCGTCGAATCACTATTAGAGAAGTTGATCAGGATGTCGGCACATCCGTTGACTCATGCAATGCAATTTTTTTGGAAAGTTTGGTCCTGAAGCGTATGGCAGCCAAGTTCATTAAAAAATTTCCGAATTTTGACAGAAAAACCAGTCGCATGAGCGATGCACATTTGTCTTAAATGACCATAACTGGTAGCGAATCATGAGAATATGGTTATGACATCAAAACCAACGACCAATCGACCAAAGTACGCCAAATTTGATCAGAAGTCAAGAGTGATAGCCAATTGCAATTTTTATATCGTTCAGTTTGTTGAAGATTCTAATTGATATGATGAGGAGATTGTGTTGAAAATTATGGGGATGTGAGGAAGATTGTGAATACATGATCATTTAGAATCTAAAAAAATCCTCTTTGGAGAATTGATGATGGTTGGATTCATCATTGTGTTGAAGGTTCTCATTAATGTGAAGTTCTTATTGATGTACCTATACTTTCCTTGATGCTGAAGAGACTGAAAGCACGATTATTTAGAATGATGGCTCTACTCAAACTCAGTAGAGCCATAAAGATGATAGCACAGCATGCTATCGAAAGCGCTAGCATATATATAATAACTAGAAGTTATCAAAACTTCGAATCATTTTTTTGAACAAATGTTAATATTGAAACATCGAAAATAAAGGAAAACTATTTGCATCAATAAAAAAAATACAAATAATAGTAATGAAAACCTTTATCATTTTTGATTTATAAAAATAGCAATCAAATTGGCAGATAGAGAAACATATTGAGACAAGATGAAAATAAAGTTCAATTTTCAAAACAATAAATCGATATTATTGCTTTCAACTTATCCATACCGATCACTTTGTTGTTAAACATTTGGAGTTCGGAGATATTATTAAAAATGTATTCCCGAGTGTATTCCCAACATTCCAATAATTCAATGTCTTTCGAAACTGAATGATAGTTTAAATTTTAAAGAGAGAATAAAAAATGATATTTTTCGTCAAGAATCTGAGAAATGTATAATTGTTCTTACGCGAGCTGTCAGCTAAGAAAAAATTTGAAACTATTGTTGCAATTGGCAATTACTGGCAATTGGATTGAGGTCTTTCTGATGTACTGACAAATGCAATTCTGGGAAGATTTAGTAGTTTGTCCTTCATTTCATTTATTACAAAAATTATTTCAGTGAAATACATAAAAGCCAGAAATAATTTATATACATATGAATAACATATGTCTGAATAACGTTCAGACAGTATATATAACAGTAATAGTATAACAAATATATTATTTCATTTTATTACTTCTTTGTGAAGACTTTATTGTAATGATGATGAAACCAAGGATACCAAAATAGAAAAAAATACTCAAAATCTACTGTGAAGACATTCAATACATCTTTATGGATCGTGTAGGTTTTCATATCCTTACATGCCTCTTAATTGAATTTCCCAACGGTTGGGATACCATAGCGGCAAAACACGTCTTCTCAATTATATGCCAACTAAACAGAAATGTCTCCAATGCAACAATTACAATAATTAGTTCAATAATGCATAGAATTTATGGCGTATCTAATTGTAAATATAATGAATACATATTTGACCACATGCCTTCTTAACGCCAGTGTCGAAAGATCTATTGAACTGATTTGTCTCCAGAGACTTCAGTTTCTGTGCAACCATTTGACGTTTCTTGAAGAACTAATATATTTATTTCTTCCGCATTATTTGACACAAGTAGGCGCTAAACATGTGCTCGAGATTTAGGAAATTAACTGGGTATTTAGATGGAAATAATAAGTTTTTGCTTGCTGACAAAATTGGGTGATGAAGGATTTATTCATGTGATGGATGTGGTTGAAGAAATGTAGTGGATAAATGATTTGGAACGCTTGAAAAATAGTGTTTTGCTCGGTTGAGATGGTTGAGATACTCAAAGACCTGTTTTCTTTTTCAACATATGGTGGCAATAGTTCAACCTCAAAATATTGGGTGGGCGCCTAATATATTTGTTGAGTATTAACTGATGATATGAGATACTAATCAGATTGCATTCCCATATTTTGTATGTGAAAATAATAAAGAAAACTCAATATTTGGTAAAAAAAATCTGTTTTTTCGTTAACCAGCTGTTGCCTCCCACGAGCCATGAGTTATCGAGGACTTACCTTTCAAAGTACGATTCCTAGCACGGAATCGCACGTTGAACGAAATATCCACTTAAAGTTTTGATCAGGTACACTGTCCTAATCACTAACTGTTTACTAAGTTAGGATAGTTAGTTCAAAGGTGAGTGGGTCTATTCGACTCTCCACCGCAACAGGCAGAGGTTTATTCACACTCAACCAAATAAACCGATTTTTTAAACGAAGCTGATTAGTCAATATGCTGAGTGATCTTTCAGGTTAGATGGTAAGAGGGCGGCTCTGCCAAACTGTGTAAAACCTGATTCGGGTCCTAGCGGGGCAGGCACAAAGTATGTGCTCTGTCGTTTCATAATTTTCCAAACAGAGGCGACACACGCTGTCTTTCGACATATGATGATTCAGATGACAGTGACCTGTGAGAAGGCCTATTAGCCATCGTAGTTCATCGCTACTGTAGACTAACAACTGTTTGGTATCTTGCTTGAAAGGATGAATGAACGTCTTGGAGTGTCATCCAGGAGTCCAATGTTCGTTTGGCAAAGCCTAAAGCGATAATTCAATAGCATATATTTCTGCCTGCAATACAGTCACATAGGTCCCTAGGCAGGTTAATATATCTGTCCTGGATCTGCGACTGAAATCTGAAGGTGTTTTTGATTCATCTATGTACCAGCAACTATTTGATCTTAATATTTCCTTCTCCCGGAGGATCCATTCCTTTCCACTCGGGAAATGTACTGTTTGAGGCAGTTCGTAGTTGTCAGTTGGAGGCATAATGTCACAGGCCATTTCCAGAATTTTGTGACTTACAGTGTCAATCAGCAGTCTATTGTATTCTGCGTTAGATCGATTGGCAATGTACATAAGTCTGTATGTAGTCCGTCTAGCCTCTCATCAGGAAGACCTTTATAACCTCTGACAGTGTGACAGTGTGTGTAAAGCCTTTGGCTTTACAGAAAAAGTTGTACAAATTCTTCGTCATGTCTGGCTAATATAGCTGAGTGAAGTAGTTTCATGACTTCAATGCTAATTTCAGGATAAGTTTGAAAATGGAAATAAATAATGGTCAAAATTTCACAAAATTTGTAGATTTTATTCAAAGAATCATTGAAAAAAAATCAATGAACTATTCACTACATGCAGGGTCTTCTATAAGTAATTTTACTAAAAAATATTTCACTATTCTTTTCACTGTATAGTTTTACCCTAGGCGGTGTCGAGTGCATTATTGATTGAGACAAAAACAACGATATGAAAGTCTGCATAGTCAACATTTTGGGCATGAATGTAAAAGTGTTCAATGTTTCCTATTCTTCAAACTAGTTCCCAAAGATCAAAAAGTAGAAAATTGTATGAAAATCAATGAATGAAAAAAATTTAAAAGTTTCTAATGGAATGAGAGAAAATACTAGGGTTATTGGTAATAGTACCAAGGTTAGTATCATAGATATTGTCCTTGTTAATGGAAGTACTTCAAAATGATCAATATTTTTGTTGTGTACAGGAATGATCTAAATTTATTTTATAAATAAATTTATAAATTTATCATAAATTTCGAGATTGTTAAAAACCTAACAGGCGGTATTTGCATAGTTCTATTATGTGGTAGTAAGTGGTAGTTTTTGTAACTCCCGTAGAAATTGAAGTCATGTCAATCAAAAAGTACTACAATATCAACAATACATGTAATTTTTGATATCGGTGAATTTTCCATCATGCTTGTCTGGTGGATTTGTCTTCTGAGGGATATGAGTCGTATCTTTACACTTTCTGATAAGAAAGAACTGAATTTACATACTTTTATGATAATCAAGAAAAACAGACAATAATGAATGACATTTCCGAGAATGATTATTTTTTAAATTTTCGTATTTTATGGATGGTGACGCATGATATTTAATTTTGAAAATGCTTTTACTATGTTTTCACAGCCCTGTATAGACCATAAAATGAAACTCTTTATGGTTTCACGACGATTGACCTTCGAGTAACTCAGGACACAAACAAACTGACGAGAAACTATTATATATTACTTTATAGCCTAACGAGAAGTTGAGTTCACTTTTTATAGTCATTATCGGGATTAGATTATGATGGATCTCATTTCATGCGACGTAAGGCGGCACATTAGATCTAGCCGACATGGAAAAGGTTCTGCAGAACAACATCGCATCGGTAACATGCACAACCCACTTCTAATTGTAACGTGATATTTACCAGACGTAGTTAACCACTAGTTAGTATCGTTTACTAATTGTAACTTGGTTGCAGTTACTTTAGGTCTCGAGAACCAGGTTATCTTAATTTGGCAGGAAGACTCTTACGGCCTCTCACATATTCCGACAAATTGGTAACACAATACTTGCTATGAATATCTTAAAAATGTTTGGCCTATAGGCCTTCACTGCTAAATATAATTTCGCTGATACGAAATGTGGTTATTGATTTTTCCATTTGAAACTTCTCGTGCTAAAATCCCACCCTTTCTCAAATTGAATTCGTGCCATGTCAGTCACTTTCATTATAACCGAAGCAGAGGGTAAGGAAGAATAAAGTCAAAATCTTCCAAGTTGAGTCTGAGATTATTAAAAAATATGGAAAGACTCACCGTTCAAGTATGTAGCTGAAGAAGTGAATACAAAAAATATCTAAATAATATTTTATTATATTGACTCTGGTTTTTATGCTGCTTTATGACAAGTTAGTGAATTTGTTAGTGTATTTTCATTCTTGTCATTAGGTACAGGTAGCTTTGAAAATTATAATAATATCAATAATACTCGAAAGTTTGACATCATTTTCATATTTTCTACAATATTTTGTTTTTATTATTACGTATAAAGTACATTTTCTCTGGAGTCTGGACTTCTGTGGGTTGCAGAGGGCGACAGCTGAATAACAAAAAACTGATATTAACAGATTTTTCATCTTATAAGTATTGAAACATTTCTTTTTTACCAGTGTATTCGTTCAAGCAGTTGATAGAACGGAATAATAATATGTTTTGCAGCAATATGATTCATTGCTATTTTGCTTAAGTATTGTTATGGTAACGTGATTTATGAAGTTGCAATTTTTGGTGAAAACGATAGACAACATGAAAAGCAGAGAAAGTTGGCGAAATAAATTGTTGTTGTTATTTTCGGTTTAGTTGTATACTTGTCGCGATATAAAAAATGACCGTATCGCCCACATATGAAATGAGATAGCCTTTGAGGTTTGTAATTTCGGCTATGTTATTGATATAGTATGGCTTCCAAAACTGTGCTCTGGGGTACCCCAATAGAGATTTAATGAGGAGAACTGATGCTTTTGCCAATTTTGACAGTTTTTTTCTGTGTGACAGGTAATTTTTGAAGATTTCAGTTACCAGGCGTCGATTTTTTTTGTGCCGAAGGACTTGGCAAAGTCTACAAAACAGTTATGCATTTATTGGAATCATCCAGGGCATCTGTTGTTTAAGAAATTAAATATAACATAGCGGATTCTGTATGTTGCTTTTATTATTTTATTCTGCTAGTTTTGCGTTTTTATTTTGTCAGCGGCAAAAGTGTGAGTATATTCGTGACTGGGCGAATTGAAACAAATCATTGAACAAAGGAAAGTTAGTTTGAGGGGTATATTTTTTCATTATGATTATTATTACCACTAGAATTCTAAATAATGATTCTTATAAACTAGTACAAAATTAATATCAACCCATATCATTTGTTTATCGATACCAACATCTTTTCCTGCTCATATCAATTGAATAGAAGCTTGTTTCGAGAAGTTAGTCCATTATAGTATTATCAGATTCAAACTTTAGTAGGTAATTGAAATATGATTTCATGCGTTTGCATTAATATTTCAATTCAACGACTCGTGAACTTTGTTGGTTCTAAAAGTAATCCGCCTTATTTCACTTCACTCATCTATAATTGCCGGTTATAGAAACTATAAGTATACCTAACCGTAACAACTTTTCACTGAACACACCCTCTTCCATCAGATCAATCTATACGGTCGCCCTCACAACTCCTTAATGCAAATGTAATGCAAATCATGACATTTTATTCGACCTTAAAGGAAAACCATTAGGTTCGTGCCTACATGCCTACGTGTAATAGTTTACTTGCTAATAATGTTAAACCCAATCTATAAATCATACTAATAGTACGTCAGTCAATCAGAATAGTTATTACGGTAGGGATAAATTGATTACCAGAAATGACAAAAAGGTTAGTCAACAGTCAATTATCATTCTTACTATTGAAACACAAAACTAGTATATGTTATTTCTCATATCTCCTTCTTCCATAATAATCTGTTTCAACAATTATCATAATTTTTAGTTTTGACTGCGAACGTCATTGAACAATCTATGGAACTTCTGTGGTAGATATTGTTTTCTGTCTATTATGATTCCAGTATATATGCATAGATTGTTTCAATTCAATTCAAAAATGGTTGATGGATTTTAACGCAATTATTACGTCACTGATATTTTCATGAAGAAATTAAATATCTCGACTGTTCTGAGACTGTGAAATCTGGCAAATGCCTGCCTGAAAACAGCTACTTTCCCGGCTAATACCACGATGGAGTAGTGATTAGACATCTCTCAGACAACGGTTTCATACATGCAGTCGGCGTCAGTCGAGTCCAAGACACACTTCTGTTTGAGTCGGATATTTTCTGCACTGACGAGAGGTAATACCTCAAAACCGGTCTGTAGGCGATCCACTCAATTGATTTCACCGTTGCATAAACGTCTATCATATATAATTCAATGTTCATCTTGCTACTAGCCGGGAAAGCAGTTGTTTTTCGGCAGGCATTCACCAGATCGTATAGCTCATCTTATAGTATAGATACGTTAAGACAGATGAATGTTTCGAGATTTTATTTCGAAATATTAATATTTTTATTATGTGTGCATATCTCCTTGATACAGTCATCATACTTCTTTTGATATTCTACATTCCCAAATATTTATAGTTTTAACTCATCAACTATCTCTTTGTGGGATTTGAATTTCAGTTCATCATTCAACAATAATAATGAAAATATCTTTACTATTGAAATTGTTTGAGTAATAAAAACGATTGAAGATAAATAATGGATCATGATCACTTTGAAAAAATTAACCAAAAATCACTCAAAACCAACATTTGAAAGGTTGATAACTATGGGAGTGGAACCTTTGGTGTGAAAGCTGAATAACTTTGATTAATTACCCAAACACCAAAGTAATATTTTTGCACTCGACGCGCGTTTCGCCAACAAAGTTAGCATCCTCAGGAGAAACGCGCGTCGAGTGCAAAAATATTAGTTTGGTGTTTGGGTAATTGATCAAAGAAGTTATTTTGAAAGGTTGTTTAGGCAATTGAGTATCT